>DWQT01001251.1:0-17556 GCA_018244895.1 Myscelus amystis hages
ATTAGAAAAATTAAAGGAGGCCGTCAAGGAAAAAGTCGAGGAAAATTGACCAAAGGTGTGTTGCTCTTGCAAGACAACGCGCAGGTTTACAAGAGCAAAGTTACAATGGCCCCTCTGCACAAGCATGGCTTCGAACCACTTACCCACCCACTCTACAGTCTAGGCCTAGCCCCAAGTGATTTTTATTTGTTTCCCAATTCAAAAAAAGACCTCGGGGGAAAGAAATTTTCCGGCGACAATGAGGTGAAGGAGGCAATTTGAGGCAAAAGATACAAAATATTTTTACGATGTTTTAGAAAAGTGAATTCATAGATGTAATAAATGTATTCAGCTTGAGGAAGATCATATTCAAAGGGAAAAATAGATTTATAGTTTTATTTTATTTAAAACCCTTTCATTCCGCGAACTTTTGGACCTCCCCTCGTATAGTATATTATTAGCTCTTCTCACTTCTATTGTCATTTGAGAGGATACGCTATATACATTTACTAGGAGGTACATTACAATTTTTGAAGTAATTTTGTCTGATTTCATATTCATCATAGCAAGAACAGCGGAACGCTGTGTGCGCAGTCGAATCTAATTATTGTTAGGATCCAGCATCCAGGCTCGTAAACACGCAGATTTACGACTCTACCGAGATTTCGCGTGACGCGCCGACAGCCGACACGCCGACACGCCGACAGCCAACACGCCGACACGAACCGACGCCGGTATTCTTGTCACATACAGAACTCACCGAGAAAATTGTTATTTACATTTTAATTTAAACTCTCCTCCACACAGCATAGGAATCATACCCGTTTGCGTTTTAAAGACAATAATTTATGCAAATGAACATGGTCCGTGCCTCCCACAGTTACGGATAAAAACACATGCCAATAAATATAGCAATACATATAGTTTCATTTTAAAGTAAGAATCGCTATCTCATTATAATATGTAGAGCAGTTTTATCAATCTAAGAACGTATAGTAAAGTATTTTTAAAACATTTTGATATCTGCGGCTAAGTTTCACTGCAGTAATAGTGCTTACAGTTTCGTACAATGAAAGCATCATTCGGAAAATAAAATAATTGAGTTCGTAGTAGAAGTGGAATCGAATAAAAGCATAATAAAGGTCTTGCAGCGGGTGTCGTAATACTTGAGTTACGACGCCAGGGCCCGCGACACGGTGACACGCTAACACGCCGGGACGCCTGTCACGTGCAGGTATTTCTCGTGACATTATTATTCTATTACACATACAACATATTGGGGCAAATTGGATTCGACTGCGTGCTTTATCTGCAATACGTCACTGAAATTATATGTGGAGCTGTGATTTTAGAGTTAGATTCATTACGGTGAGTCAAGAAATAAAATATAAATACGTTTAATACTATAACTGTGGGTATACTGTAACCTTAAACCTTTTCGTTACGAAGGTATCCATTTTATTATATCCATTTTATTATACCAGAAGTGGTATAATAAAATGTATTGAAAAAGAATAAGTTTAAGGATGTTGCAGCCCGAATGCACGCAATACCATCAGGCGAGTTCGCAGACAAACGCAAACATATTAAGAAAAAAGTTCGTTAACTTGGAAATTACTATCTCTAGCTACTATATTACCTACACTAATATTATAAATGCGAAAGTGTGTTTGTCCGTCTGTTTGTTAGACAATACTACAGTATCTCGTTACCATACGGATAGTAACATCCACACTTTCAGCGCAGTTCCTCTGCCCTTCGGTGTTCGAACAACAAACGCTCAAGTGACACAGTGACCTTAAGTAACTCTCGTCAGCTGACTGTATCCTATTCGGAGGACCGCGCATGCGCACTGAGTCTACAATGTAGGGAGTGCGCGTTATACTGGTTTCGGGCGGGACAGTCCTGGCTGGAAGCCCGCTCATAAAAGTTCCAATTGACATTTAGCGAGATAGAACTGTAAAATTGTGATTGTACACAGTTTACGTACATGGAGTATGCCAAAAAAATTTCAATAATCTCTTTTTCAAATTCTTAAAACTTTAACTATTACAATATTAATGAAACATATATTTATAATCTATCAGAAGTATTCCAAGAAACATCTTGCTTACGCATCTGCGACTACTTAAGTCGGAGTAAAACTTTCTGTTCGTTACAATAAAGGTATTAAGATATCCTCTTGGGGTCACAAAAGTAGTCACCTCGAGTTACTGCGCGCTGGAAGGACCTCAGCTCTCTGCAGTAGTCGGCGGAGCGCGCGCGAGGGCGGCGGCGCGGCGCTACGAGCGGAGGCTTGAGGGGGGTTCGCGAGTGTTGTGAGTGTCAAGTGCAAAGTCGCCGGACTCTCGAGAATATTTCGGTGAGTTTGGAACTTTTTGTAACATTTTTTATGTTGTTGCCAAATATTTTCAAGGGTAATTTGTGGTGATTATGGTTTATATATTTTTTAATTTGACTTGTAAGTTGTAGGATTAAAAAAATACTTTTTTTTTCTGCAGATAAAAAGAAAAAACCCAATTTAATGGTTAACGCTTTTATTATAATGTAATATGATTCTTATAATAATGTGGTAATTTTTTTATTTTTTTTATTATGGGAGTATTAGAGAATATTTTCAGATACAGCAGGTTAATTGGTGTTTAATGGCAACTTTAAGGTTGAGACTGTCATCCCAATGGAAGTTGAAAGAGATTGTTAGTTACAGAATTGGAGGATAATGTTGGTATTCTTACCTTAGCGAGTGTTTACCGCAACCTTCATACTGGCATACGGTAACGCTAAAGTTATTATTTAAGGGTAGTAACATCCATTGCGGTGGTGTGTGAACTGGGCAAAGGGCTATCACTGACAATCATAAAATATATTAGAGGTTTTATTGACAATTTTATCGCATTATGTCACAATTTTGCTTTTAAATTCACATTTGTCGCTCGTACATTGCGCGTTGTTCATAAGCGGATTAGACATTTTCAGGACTCTTGGTGAGGTAGTCTTTAAATAATCTTATAGCAAAATGTATACATAAGATTTCAACTGCTTACAGTACCCAATATTATTCTGTTTAGGCATTACTGATACTGATATTAAAAGGCTTGGGAATCTGGTAAAGGGATACATTACTTTCTGAATATACATACATATTTGTATATTATTAGCTACATCAGCGAGTAGCATGGGTCATACTCCACTATACTGTTTCAAGCATTACTTTCTGACGATTACAACAGGGAATCCGAAGCACAGGCTAGTTACAATGAGTTAACACCTGTATGAATAAATGAAAATACCAAATTAAATTAAATTAAATTACATGTTAAAGTTAATGAGTTTCCGGTTTTGATTTGCAAATTAGAGTGTATCATAATAATTAATATTATTTATTGTCTTGAGCTTTAACATTTAAGGCTTCATGAATTGAATTAAAGAAAAGAAATGAGGAGATTAAAATTTGGAATTGGACAACTTAGCTCTTGCTAACACGAAAACCTGACCCCATGTCCCACCGTTTTACATACACCCCCATCGCCCCTGTCGTAGAGCGGTAACATCGAAGTGCTGAATTCAGACTAACTTATCTTTTGAATCTAGTTATGTGTCGATAGTAAAACAACTTTTATGTACACCAAACTTGTTAGGCTGTAGGCTAGCTTTCGTGTTTCAGTAGTTTCATATTTAAAAGGTACTGGGCGTATGTCCCCGTCCGTTTCGAGTGGAGGCCGAGAGAAAAGTTTATTTTGTTTTATGCCGCGAAATCAAATATTTCCCCTGATTGGTTGCCTTTTTATTATCCCTCAAAGACGGGGACTCGTCTGAATTTTTATCGTTCCGTAAGGGAAATAGAACACTCGAAACCTTCGGATCTTCGTGGAATATGGTTCGAATGTTTTAATTTTGATCCGTGACAGAAATATACAGGTAGATAGGTCACTTTGGCACTAATTTAAACGCAGAAGAATGTGAGTTTATTTTTGGATACTTTACTATACTATTTTATTGCATTATTATGTCACAATTGTCATTCATAGTTAACAGATGCACGAGCCAATTTCATGATAATCTAATTTCAAAAAAAAATGTGTTTCAATCAACAAAATACCTCTATATATTGATGGGTCAACTTTAAGCACTATTAATTTTTGATAATACTCCATTTTGACCTTTAAATGACGTTGTAACAACGTATTTAAATTCTTTATTCTCCAAGCAATCAATATCTGGCTGTCAAATGAAACGTCTCATACAATCACCATTTACGCTTGTCTTTTTTATCTAAAGACTTTATTTGCGCCGTAACGAAGCGAAATTGTATTGGAGGTAACAAATTATGTTAAGATGTGTCCTTAAGAATTCTCAGAACTTTTCCAGTTTTCACTCAGAAGTTTTGAAGCGAGTCGAATTAAATACGTTACGAATTATTAACGAACATAAAACAGATCAGAATGATACCGTTAATTCGGCTTTTAAAAGTTTTGTTTTGGAATAACGTTTTAGGACAATCGAAGTTAAAGTTACATTTTGGGGATGTATTTAAGGAGTCCCCCAAAATTTAACTTTAACTTCTTTCCGCCAGCCTTTGTAGGTCCACTATTGGGTATGAGGCCTAAGGCCTCTACCAGTTAGTTCAGATAGACACTTCGTTTTTGAAAATCGTTTGAAGAAAGTTTTTTTATGACAGGAGTTATGATTGAAGAAAATTTGAAAGAACTTGGTATCCAGTTAGATCTCCTTTGTTTTGTGGCGACGCGATAATGGAATTTTTATCTAGTAAGTTTTTTCGAAAAAATGTAGCTTTGTTTTGCAGCATTTTTGGTGGAATAGTTTTACACACCCAGATATAACAATCATTGCCCTTGTTCGTCATACATACATACATACATAAATACATATACCTTATCCTTGGTGGAATTTTAATCTAGCACTCGCGGCCTAGTATTCGGCGTATTAACCACAAGACTAACAGGCCAAACGCAATATAGACTACACACATCTAGTACAAGTACGAAATCGTAAGCGCGGCCCGGGTGAAATATTAGTTCTCCGGGACGTTAAAAGCGCGTCAGAGCGCTGTTGAGAGAATACACTTATTACTGTACGACTCTATATAATTAACCTTTATTACAAATGCGTATTATCTTTGTATACTGTTTTAGTTTTCTTTAATTTATATACGTAGCTATAATTTCGTTATGATGGGGGGGAGAATCGCAGGTTCAAGTATGTACAAGTATTAGATCACGCAGAAAAAGGTAAAATCAATCAGAACCTCAATCAATAAAAAATAACACAAGTATAGAAGTATATGCAAGGAACACCAGAGCCCCTAGCCCTCTCTCCTGTCTTTATATACACCCAGGGGTTACATGACCGTTCTTTTACCTGTTAATATAATAAGAGAAACTCGACATTCTAAAATGGTCTGATAGAGCGATACGTACATACGTAGTACGTATATTATTAAGTACGTAACCCATTTGCTGGCCACTCCCACGGGCCGAGCCACCTCTAGCACTCAACGTACAGTCGCGCACTCAAATACATTTTAATTTACTTTTACATAAATCCAGCAAACACAATTTATAGCGAAACAAAGTGCACTAATTTAGAACTGGCAATGAGTTTTATGGTTCAGTTATTTATTATTACAATAATGATATTATTTAAAAGGCTTTATATGTTTACGGCGTGTCTTCTGTCACCTTTTTTCTTTGGCCTATCAAAGATTGAGAGACGCTCAAAATGGATGAATGATAACAATGTTTTTTCTTCTTCTTCGCGTATCCGTATCTGGTTAAGATCGATCAGCTGTAATACTGAAATCTATCTATATTTTACGAGGCGAAGTATGTAATTTGGATAAGGACACGATGCCCGGCGACCACGAGATGTTGTGGAGTCACTTCTTTCTACGTGCAACTCTTCTTTTCTTAACAACATTTTCCGTCATAATTATCTGTAAAAAATATTTTTTTGATGTCTGAGCAGTTGAAGTCACAAGATTGTGACCTCGTAACATTGAGACAAAAACAAATGTTAGTATTTGTCACGCAAAGTCTAATTAAGCTCTCTGACAATTAATGTGCGATCATTATGCCTTACATACGTAGCTACGTTACAGCGTTTCACTCGAATAAAACATCATCTAACATCACATTATAAATCTTAGGATTTCTTTAGACATGAAAAGTATTATAAAACCATCTGAAAGAAGAAACATACGTGAAATGTAAAATTAGAAGTATTAAAATAATAGTAACACTTATGTATAGGACTGTATCGTGTACATAGAGTAACCTCAGTCTCTCGTTCTTAATGCACTGGTTTCTGCACAGCTGCATAGCGTTCCTGGACTGAAATTGAACGGCTCGGGTATCAGGCAAGGCTTCGGATGGAAAAACGAAAGCTGATCCTGTAAGTATAAAGTGGTTGCAATTCTGTTCTTAGAAACAAAATTGGCATTAATTTGTTACATAAAATACTAAACAAAAGCGCATTGCGTAAAATTTTCTCTACATTACCAGTCCTAATGAGTAGTTAGTAGCGTCTCTTGCAAGTGGGGAGCTTCCACAGTAAACGGTATACATTAGTGTGGATAAATTGCCAAGAATTAAAAATATGTACCGTGGTGCATTTCATTCGCGCTCTCCTGAACTGAACCAGGTAGAAACTGACCTTTTTACATTGTGAATGTTAAAAATTGCGCCTTTTTATTCATTTTCAAGTTACTCATTTATTACATAGAGCAATTTCTAGGTACGCGTAATGTTGCATTTTCTACCGGCTTACGTACATAATTACTCGTCTGCAATCTATAGAAGTACATATTTTAAAACCATAAAGATTTCATATGAAAATCTTTGCTCCGTCTTCCTATATTTTAGAATTGTATTCTTTAAATCATGATTACATATATTCGTATGTACCTTTCTACGTACCCGTTCTATGTGTAAGCGAACGAAATTTAATGTCACCTGTCGATTGAATTGTATAAAGTTCAGAAATCTTATATTGCTGTAATGATTTCCGAAACAATATAATACTTGAATCAACTTGTCCCGCCGGTCCCCTTCGCGTTAAACGTAAGCGTTGAATTATTAACGGCCTCCGCAGTTTAGAGAGCTGTTGGTGTTGTTGTTTTGTTGTTTTGGGTCTTTATTTATAATGATGACAGTAGATTTCTTCAGAATTACAGCCTATTTACAAGCCTGTGGATCCTTTGCTAGCTCCCACTGCTGGTCACTGGTGTTTTAACTGCGGGAGGCCTTGAACACATTATTACAATGATTGGCGGAGATAATTAAGTGAAAATATCCTAAGACCAACAAACCAGAAGTTATATAAGACGACGAACCAAGTTATATAGGGTACCTACAGTTTTTAATCTGAAAGGATTTTAACATGTAAATAATTTATCCCCTAGAGAATATTGATTGTTGTGTAGTTCACCACTGAGTAGGTTCAGTATTATTTTAAAAGTTAGTATTTAGTCAAAAGTTTGGAATGAAACATTTTTGAGAAACGTACCTACGTCTTCTTGTCTACCTTTAAAAATAAAAAAATGGTGTTCACGGTTCTTGTTGTGGACCTATTAAAATACGGTTGTATAGCCTTGAAAAGGGGCTGAAGTCATAACGGAGTCACGTGGTCCTTAGATATTTATTTGCATTCATTGAGTTTTAATCTGAGATCCGATACAGATTCATCTTATCTCCCGAGGCAATAAGAGGGAAAACTTTTACTGTTCCACCCTGACTACTGTTTTATGATTGAAAATGTTTAGTTTTGTACAATAAAAAAAAATTGCAATACTTGATAATTTTTTATTGGAACTCGTGACGCCATAAATCTTCAGGTACGTAGATAAATAGCACGCTTAAATGCAAATGTAAAATATATTTGACCATATTTCTGCAAAATAAATATTTCATTTTATTCATACAAGGTAAATGCCAGTATTATGATTTTTAGTACTGCGACTTTTAAACTGGTAATTGCTGTAACTGTATTAAGTTTTTCCTTCCGTCATCGGATTGTACAGATCTCATCGGGCGCCGTAAACGTGAGAGGTTTATTTATTAGCAGCGACGGTCGCTCAGCATAATGCCCGCTGTAATTGTTCGTGACTTTGTTGTTCTGCTTAATGTCGCTACAGTTTTGCAATAAGTTGCTCGTAATTTATTTTGTAAATTTTATAAATTTGTATTCACTTCGTCTATCTATCGAAAACCGGTTCAATTTTCGAAACATTACAAAATGTTTACGTTAGATTTAATTACTAAATTAACACTAATAATAATGCACACACAAATGTTTTTTTTTTGTTGATAAAATCCATTCAGCTTAACCGTTTTTAATAAGTCACTGGAGTCCATAACAGCTGATACTTAATGTTAAATTGGATTGAATTCGAATGTGTATCTTATTGTATTGTCTACAAACATTTGAAATAGGTCCAGCAACGCAAGACCTGCTGTATACTGGTACAAGTAGGCTATGTATGTATGTGTATACATACATATGTAGTGTCATGTCAAATTTCCATAGCGATACCCACAGCCTATAGATATCTAACGGCTGTGGTCTTACTGCTTTGGCTTGTTCTACTCCTATCAAAGTCGTTTTACGGGTTCGTCTATTAGATAGACTGGCTATAATACGAGTACTATGAATTAATGAAACTCATGATTCAAACGAGAATTATTTGTTTCTTAAAACATGTATCAGGAATTCCGCATCGACACTAAACATATTTAATACATTACATTCACAACGTCCCTGCAATGTATTTATGGCCGCTTCCATTACGATATTTAATGACTTTCCGTATAAAACGTTATGGCGTGTATCCGAAGGGGTTCGAATGAAGAAATTCGAAGTCAATCCACAAACTTCATTAGGGGGTTGAAGTGGGTTCGCGGAAATGCCAGCCGCGAGCGGCCACTTGACCTTTGCCGGTCAATATTCTCGCAACACACTGCGCGGCCACATCCCTTGGACTGGAGGAATATGGATAAACACTTCAAATACATATATATTCATTAGTATTTATATTTTTGATTAATTTCGGAGAACTCACACATCTTACATAAAAGTAAACAAAGGCCTATGTTGTGACACTCAATATTCCCTTGCCTATAATCGAACTGTTAACTTCCGGGTCAGTGAGTGTAATTTGCATATAGTAATAGTCTGTATTTCCTTAGACAAAGTAAGTAGGATTCATAAGCAGTCACAAAAGTGATACCTACGCCTCTAGGAACAGTAATTAGGACGAATGCAGTGAGAGAATAGATCAGATTAGCGCGTAAGTCTTTTTCTTGTTTGTGAACACTTTTTGCTCGTCACGGCAGATTTTATTATGTTGACATTTTGTGTTATATATTAATATATAGGCTGGTAAGACGCTCGGTCAGACGAGCGGAGGCAATGCGGGGAACGAATGCGATTAACGCGTGCTCCCCTCGGGGCTGCGGCGGTCACTTCTTTGTTTCGTAACATTTCTCTGATGCTCGCTGAAAACAAATCCTATTTGCACTTCTGCTCCCTTTGGGAGCGTGTAGGTCGCTCTTTCGTTGGCTAACATTTCTTATTTTTGTGTAACATAAACTGGCTGCCGTCAGCCTATTTTATTACCTTGACATGTTATGAGCTGTTTTGCTACTTTTTAGAATCACACATATTTAATAAAGGCATAGTTTAAAAGTGTAGATATAAATATATGCTATAAACGTTGTTGAACATAGCAGGAGTGGGCTTTGTATGCCGAAATACAGGGTAACACTTAGGATATGAGCTGCTTGCGCGAATTTTGTAATAGTTGAGCTTTAACTAAATTATGGATAATATGCTTTTGTAAATCTTCATTATCTAAACATATTATTCGTATGGCTTGTCGGTTCAGAGATTGGAACCGTCCCATAACACGTATTTATTGATTCGAGTTCCACTGAGCACAACCATTTGTTCTTTTTGGATGTGAATTTGTTTACACTCATGGATATTTAATAACGTTACAAAATGCACGTATAACCAGTAACGTATAACGTATACTTAAGCACCAGTGGACAAAAATGTTAGCGCAAGTTCTGCCTAATTTGGAATCAGATGATCCTAATTCACTATCATTCGCTTAATATTTCATTGGAAAAAGTATTTATTTCTGTCAATTATTAATTTATTTAATTCTTAACAAATATTAAGTATATTAACTATTAACTAACTATTAACAAATATTAATTTATTTAATTCTTGCTTCATTATTGTTCTTCTCCTCGTTCATTTTCCTCTACAACCAATGTCACTCAATTAGTATCCTTCAAGATTACTCACCGAAATATTGTATTTCATCTAACGAACGTCATATTTTACCACTTAATTGCTAATGAGCAACTGTATATTTCCAATTTAACGCAACAATGTCGTATGATTTAAAAATACTGAATTAATTTCTTGTTATTGATGATTCGACATGTGCCTTGGAGGTATATTCTATTTTGAAAAGGTATGCTTCGAGTGTGCCTAACTTGTAGTATGCAATACTCATGCACTTTAACAAGTTAAATCATCAGTTTAATACTTCTTCTCCTTGTTCCTGGATTTCAAGACCAGAAAACAGTTATAGTATCTTATGCCTGTGGTGAGGCGATCAAAGGAAGGCTTACGGGATCGCAGGCATCTAAACTGAGAGCTGGAGCCGTATTCATGCAGTACTCACTTGTTTGAAAGCCAAACGCGGGATATAATTCGCTCCGCTTAAAATGAAATGGCTTTTAATATGCCAGCGCTAAGAGAGCGCTTCTAGAGTCGATATTGATGATATCGATCGATAGTTAAATTACATCATATATTTTTAGTGGAAAAGCCTGAAGACTCTCACCCACTTCGGAGAATATTGTGACCTAATTTAAATAAAATATAAGTGGGTGGTGCCACTCACAAATTGTAAGTGTTTCTCCATTTGGCTTTGAGTCGAGAGGCAATTAAGATTTCGAGTAATGTTACGTACGTTTCGAGCCATTTGTATCGCGGGAAGAGGATAGAGATATCCATGTAGAGTATGACTGAATATACTTACTTGTTTTTGTACTAGTTGAAACTCGTGGCTTTGTTTGCGCTCGTTCCTTCACAGTTGAATTAAAAAGCGATATTCGTAGCGTATTAACTTACGTTTAATCTACTAAATTATATCGATTACATGCAACTATGTATTAGCATTCTATGCGGCGGCTCGTGAAATATGTTTTCGGGCATAACAAAGATGTCATAATGAAACTACACCATTTTTATTGCATTGTCTCATGCAGTGTAAACGTTGAAGATTGTACGCCTCAAACGCTTTTAAAACATTCCTCTAGCTTTTCAACGTAATCCTTACAAATAGTAAGTATCTGCAAGCAATTCCAATGAGCGTTTAGTCTAATTTAATTAAGGTTTTAAAAACGAACACTTAGCTCAGATAAAAAAGGTTTATGTGTACACATATTGGTACATCTAAAGAGTTTACAGAATTATTAGGACAAGAAATTACAACGACCTTCAAACACTGAATTGTTTACAGGTTAGTTAATTCTCTGTCAGAACAAGTTGTACAAACTTAGGTGTACAAACATTCTTACATGTTACGCTTCACGCAAGAGACAAAGTCGTGGCGATGGTGCTCTGCGGCGGGTTTACGACAATTCCTCATAATATTTTAACATTGAGCGTATAATTAAGCACGAGCTTCATAGACGTGTAATTAACCGTATTCCAAAAAGGTTATTAAAAATTTACGGCGCGCTGTTTTACGCGTCCCCTTTTATTGCTGAGCTTTCTGGTTATTGTTACTGAAAATGTTATACGTGTACGAGCGTTAATGTGGATATTAAAAAATCATAGGTGTGGTCTGTACTTAAACCGTGACTTGTGAAATTTTCCATGTCAAGAAATAGTGAAATGTACATAATACATATCTCTTGTAGTGACATGTTTGATCCACATATTATAAATGCCAAAGTAATATACTCGTAGGTTCCATTAGTTATGAGGGCACTTCAAACTTTGAAATAAATGTATTCGTTTCTTTAGAGATTCTTTTGGGATTCTATGTCAGTTACGAGTACCTATAGCGATTTGAACGCGACAAAAATTGCGCATAAGCGCTAGTATACCATGAGATGTAACTAGCACGCCATGGTTAAAAAGACAACCGTGTATCATAAATCTATGGTCGTAGAATAGCATTACAAAGCAGTTCGGCCCTCTTATGAATAAAAGATCGCCTCCTTAAACTGCGGACTTGCCGCATTGGCTCACCGGCTTACCGCCATGATAGCTTATTTATATTTCAATAGCGCTAATAAGAAGGTGAGATGAGGTTCATGTATGTATTCAATTTTTGCTATACTACCGTAATAAATATATATTATATGCCTCAAAATGCATAACTGCTGCGTCGATCCTAGTTTACACGGCCAAGGAGTGGGCTCTCTTCCTGCATCTGTATTTCCTGGAAAATATAACCGACTAGTATTCTGACGTGTTGGGATAATATACACAGACATGCTACATCATCGCTTTCTATCAAGCGAGATAGCAGTCAAAAGCTAACCTATAAAAAATGCGTTAGGAAAGAATTCAGTGTAATAATGCTGAGTTAAAGATTGGATGGAGAGCGCACAAATAACTGGTGTGCTTTTTATCGCTCTTATAATGGTCCAGTGCTGGGTCTCCTCTCATAGTGAGAGGGATTTAGGCCGCAGTCTACCAAGCTGCCCAAATGCGGATTAGGTAGATTTCACGCACCTCAGAAAATATTATACAAACGTATAACATCCCTAAAAGGTGTGCAGGTTTTTCCTCACGATGTTTTCTTTCTCCGTTTTAGCAAGTGATGTTTAAAGCTTCGTTATAAAACGCACGTGGTAAATCAGAGGTGCCAAGCTCGAACCCAGACCCCCGGAATGAGAGGTTGAATTTCAAACCACAAGGCTATCACTGGTGTGCTTAGCGGCATATAAATATAGCGAGTCTAATAGCAAAGTGTAGATTATAAATAGGTAAAGGTATAGACGTGACTGCAGGGAGAGGGCCAGTTTCGAATGGAGCCAGAAGGAGTTGGAATACGAACTGCAATGAGGCCGGCGACGATGTCGAGTGGCGAGCCGTATTTCACGGGGCGGCGATTTGGCAGCGGCCGCCGTCGGAGAGGCGATCCGCAAACTTCTGCCAACTCGATTACACTGTTTGCGATCTATCTCTCGTTTACTCATCACGCGCTTTTACTTCTCGAGTTTGCAATTAAATATTTTTTATGTGAAGTGAGCAGCGAGCTGGCCGGTAGCGGTTACAAGTGGCAATATGCAACCGGGGGCGAAATGGATTGCAGGAATGGGACTATTAAGGTCACTCAGGTCTATTTTTTTTAGTTAGTTAGTATTAATAGGTAGCAGATTTTGCCCTTGGTAATACCTACTAGCACTACGCCAAAATAAAGAACTGCCTGTGCGGTTGTGTTCTGGTTTGAAGAGTTTGTTGGTTATAATCCTTTGATATGATCAGGCAAAAATGACAATAATGGTCATCAAATGTGGCGGATGATCAAGGTTCTATGATGTAAATAACAAACAATTTGTAGTACCAAATATTTTTCTTTAGTTTGAAAATATAATATAAGAAATAATCTGTATAACGAATCTAAAAAATAACCAACCTATTGCAGGAAAAAGCTGTCAACTTACTTTTCGAGATTTGTACGCGAATCGAATGAATCAATGCAGAGCGAAACGTGAAAAAATACAGTTTCCATTTTTTTATTGAGAGTAACGCAAAAAACCATCTGCTACTGATGGATAGTTAATCCGGATTATCGCAGCGCTATTCCAGTACACTTTCAGATTCAAATTTCGGTACGTCGTGTAATCTGAAAGTTCCACAACACCGTGACTCGCGGCCTGCCATCCAACTCCGAACACATTTCACCAAAACCCGAAATCGCACCTAAAATCCTAAATATACTTAACCTACATTTTCTCCGTTTACCGTGTCACCTCTGTCCCCGGGCAGCGGCGGAATAATTATTCGCATCAAAATAACATATTATGGCAACAATATTTCAAATAACACCACAATGATTACGTACGACTCGTTTGTTCGGGCTCAGAAATATCCTCTCGACCAGAATGGGGGCGTTCGTTCATTTGTCAACGGCGATCTGACGTAATCCGAACGGTTCGGCTGGTGCGGCGGCACCATCCAACATGGGCAGGGGTTTCTTCCAGTGCCACATATTAACGATGCTGACGTGTACAAATTGTGGCCATTTTTAAATATTTTTATGACCTCTTTGTTATTGTTACAATTTGCCTATAAGAAAAGATGGTTATATAGTATTTGTCAATGTTTTCTATGTTCATGTTGCTTGTTTGAGAAGCCCTCTTAAAACAAATTGTATTGTATTGCCATTAAGAGTATATTATGTGCGCGATTTTTATATTCGTATTATATATTAAACAAAAGGTTTATTTATATGTGTAATCGCGTAATAGCGAAATATTAGATATTTAGTTGAAATAATATAGGGAGAGACCCCGGAGCGAGTTATATGTTAGGTGGCCAACTTCGTTTTTGTTAACAGAATATGTAAATTATAATTACGCTTACATGGCTATGAACTGCTAATGATATGAAGTTGTAGGTATTAACTACTGTAAGGGTTGATACGCATTAGGCGAACTGTAAATGAACTTTACTTACTCAGAATTAAATTAATAGTTTTGTCCGGGGATAGAATAGACTACCTATATGAATTATTTTATTGCGTGTTACTAGAATTTATAATGAGAACTGTGAACTGTTTTCAAATATTTTTGTATAAATTCATCTTCTCTCTACGCAATAACTGCACAGAATATATATAGAAGATATTCATCTCCTATAGCACTGTTAATGGGATTAGGAAACAGATAGGCAGTGCAAGCAATATATTAGGTTAAGTAGCTGTATTAATTATACACAGGTTTCTGAATAACTAGATCCAGAAGTGATTAGATGGTGTTCGGGAGACATTGTGTCTTTGCTTTACGTTAAGCGTCATTGATGATGTTGTGAACGCTCCCTTGCCGCTATTGGTATAGTATCTCTGGTCATCCCCGGTGGTTTACGACGGTCCAATGAACATGGTTAGCTGTAATGATGATACAAAAACAGTATATAAACCTATCATATGCTTAATGCCATATGTACTGAAGTACATTAGAGCTCTTTAATATTTGGTGTAAAATACTGAGTCTTCATTACTAAAAGTACTGGAATATTAATATACCTAATCTGTAACAAATCCTTGAAGGCTGAAATCCATATTACTACTCGTATGTACAATTCGAGTTACTCCGGTCCATAGGAATGTGTGCAATATCAAAATTCAGATTAAGTCACGTTTCACGTGGATTGATAGATGTATGTTCAGACGTCTACGTATATTAATCTATACCCGCCGTCGGAACGGGTTAATCTAATAATTCTATCAAAGCTAGTTCTGGAAGCTCAAGGTGCATCTAACGAAATTAATCTCGCTATCAGTGACTAGTTTCACCAGTATCAAATTTTTTACTGCTTACGGCTCTTATTTTTAAGCCACTTGTATAGCGCAATTGTCTTGGCACAAAAATCGGTAAGCGTAACGTAAGTATTAAATCAATGAGGAAGTTGGTTACATTTGAAACTGATGTTATTTATCCTTTAAAAAAGGTTGAAGGAAATTGATTGATTGAGTTAGTCAAAGCAGACACAATTGAATAACCAAGGATTAATAGGGACATCCGTCACTCCGCATTAATTTAAACTTGTAATATTAAGTGCACTACATACGAGGAAGGAAGCTGGCACTGACAACGGGAATTTCATATCGTACCGGGAATTAATTTACGAGGCAATAAGAAGTGGTACTGAGATTTGAATTATTACGAGTCTGGTTTATTTATTAGTCAAGTGGGAATACGAAGTACTGTGAAAAGTTGCAGGTAAGGTTCTTGGGTTCATTTAGCAAGCTATAAAGCGTGCTAATCCGAATTAAGCCAGCGTGGTAGACTTGGGCCCAAGAACCCCCTTACTTACCCAGGGGACCCAGTCCAGCAGTGGAACATTTGAAGGTCGAAAACAAAAAAATCTCTCCGGAAGCCAAAATATATAAATATAATTGAATTGAAATAATATTGACAACTGTTCTCCGTAGTTTCGTAAATACAGTTTGTTTTTAGTCCTTGTCTAAAAAATATGCGTCTGAAAAGTTTGCCTATTTATTTAATTGTTTGAAATCAATTTATACTTAAATAAATAAGTAACCACAATTACTTTATGGAAATGGAGTTGTGATAAAAAATACTGTCGAAAAATTATTATTAAAATAAATTTTAATAAATTCGCCTTTATTAGAGCGAGCAAGATGGCGCGAAATGTAGACTGAGGCACATTTGCTGCGACATTTGTATAATCATTGAAAAACTACGAAAAATTTAATTTGTAAACATATCAAAGTCATAAGTAGGTACTATAGTGGTTCTCGTATGTTGCGGGTTGTATTCGATTTAGCGAATGGATATAAAATAAATATGCCACGTGATTGACACCGTTATGAATGTTTGCGTTCGTCATAATTAATTGTACTCGACGCCACACAAATTGAAATCTGTTTGTTGCAAACGAACTTTACCCGTTATTACACCGAGACACGGTGACACGTAACACGCGGGGAATTTCATAACGCGAGAGTTAATGTACGACGTAATAAGCCAACTGCAGTAGGGGATCAGTATAATAGTTCACCCACGGCAGTTTGTTGGAGCGGAACATTCGTGGGAATTAAATCAAGTGAATATTCCGGGGGTATGCTCCGTTGCAGATGGCGCTCGGGTATTCAACATTCCGAAAGATAAATGGACTAGTGTTTCGAGATGCTGCAAAACTGAAAAGATAAATAACGATTTATAATGAGATTCATGAATATGATGTGTTACCCGTTTTTGCCCTCAGAAAACTTACTGAACATGCTTCGAAAGAGGCTGCGTTGATAGCATACCATGGATACGTTCAATCCAATTTAAGATACGGGATGATACATTGGGGTAACTCTGTAGACAACATCAGAATTTTTAGACTACAAAAGAAATGCATACGCGCGATATTTCGTTTAAAGCAAAGAAAAAGCTGCAGATTGCTATTCATTGAGAATAATATATTAACATATCCATCACTGTACATCTATGAAGTCTGTACTTTTGTTAAACAGAACCTACACTTCTACAATATAAATCATTCTAGATGTCCAAGAAAAGTAAAAACCAACACACAGGTAATACCTATCCCAGTCTGTAAAAGCAAATTCTTTAAAAAAAGTGTGTACGGCTTGGCTCCTAAATTATTTAATCATCTACCAGATATATTAAAAGAGTTAGACTTATCAGCCTTCAAAATACGGTTAAAACAATTATTAATTAAAAAATGTTACTACACCATTGACGAATATCTAAATGATAAAATAATAAATTTGTAATGATATATAAATGTAATGTAATTATAATGTAATGAAATCTTAATATAAAT
>DWQT01001252.1:0-17551 GCA_018244895.1 Myscelus amystis hages
CATAACAGCTTATATCTATTTTTTTAAAGTGAATCCTAGGACAGCTTAAACTGGCGGTAATAGGCGCCTTTACGTTAGTTTAATATAAAAAAATAAAAAGAGTATTTATTGTATGGCAGCCTTTAAACCTTGTAAGTATCAGGTAGTACAATTAATCTGAACTGCTCGCGAGATTTAAATCAATGATGGTTATACGAATACTTGGCGAACCACCAGAGCGATGTCAACACAAGACCGCACAAACTTGGCCCGAAGCCAGTTCTACTAAAACATGATATATGGTGAGATACTGGTTGAACAATTAATTTTGTATGACGATAAACTTATTTTCTATAGCATATTTTCTTATGTTTTATACAATAGCGTATAGGTAGTGGCAATTGATAGAAATCCATCTGAATACAGAGAAAATAGGGAGCATTTTAACAATCGCAATTTGCTTGGCTCTAGTGGTCGAGTGGTTAGATAACCTGACTGCAAAACCCAAAGCTGTGAGTTCAATTCCCCCCCTCGAACAATTGTATGATAAAGATATTAATATTTGTTTTGCATAATATGCACATGTACTTAAGTGTTTATAAGTTATCTGCTCACTATAACACAGGCTTTTGGTTGCATTGTTTAGAATCAGATACCCGTGTGAGAAATAGTTCCAGTTGTGATTATTATTTTTATTAATTATCTTCGTTCTGAGTGTGTTCACACCGTATAATAGCTATATAATTAAGTATAATCATTTTTGCAAAGTAGACAAGAATTCACAACACCATTCTTCTGTTCAGGCTAATTTGGTTAACTGTTCATTTGATTCATACTTTTACTATAAAAGAAACGCTATTGTTCACCGGCCACCCGTTTATTAGATTTCAATTAGTCACTAAATGCACAAATAACTTATCTTCACACTTATAAAAACCGTCGTGTACGTAAACGTAACCCAAAAAAAAAAACTCGAACCGTTCTTTTGATGATTACTCAGCTGAGCGGTACGCAGTTGCCGTAAAAAAATTGCATCAAATTTTACTTACGGCATTTCGGCGCGGGCGGATCATTTCACCGTGCGCCCGCGCCGGTGCCATCGCTTTATCGTTCCGCGGTTCAAGCGTCAGTCGCAGTCGGGCAACGGCCGAGATCGCACGCGTAACGCGCACCGGCCAAACACGCGAACCCAGTGCTTTTGAAACACGCATCTGTGACAGTGACATGGTTTTGTGTTTTAATCGGATTCCGTTACGGTACCATTGAAAACGTAAGTGTCGGGTTTTCACAAAACACCCCGAGTAAATTTTACGCGCGGACCGCGGTTCGCCGGTGAAATTTCCTCTAATACAATCAAAGTTTAATTTGCGAACGAGCAATTTTCTCGATATGTTCGGACGAGCGGCAATCAAAAATGAAACGATCCAGATCAAAGAGCACGACAAATCGACACGCGAATGGATACACACAAACCCAATTCCGAATGTCGATTAATTACCGACATGCGTTTCTCGTGCGCGTATTTAAATTATTTAGAAATCAGAGTCGTCACAATACATGAAAAAAATGCACGAAATCGCCGGAGCGGCGCGTCGCGGCCACGCTGTGGTGATCTCGCCACCGATGTCACATTGAAAATGTGATGGTGCTGCTGATTAGAGCGATTGTGGAAAACGGGACTTTTCTGCCAATTACTCCGACTGTCTACTGTTATGAGGCATGCTAAAATAACTCGCAACAACGACGCCTCTCGACGATCGTTGCCTGACGTCTATTACTGTCTTAGAGACCGTGACGTACAACGAAACGTAAGGTCTTGCGAAAATTAATTGGAAAAGGTCAATGACACGTCAAATTATCCAACGGTATGATCTAAAAAATTTGGTGAACACATGTCATTTTACTGTCAAACAAACATCACTATAATTGAGCAATGTATTATATAATTTAACGAATATAATTCGAACGCGAAACGTTTGTCTTTCAATATAACGGATTTAAATTTTAAATAAGAATATTAAAAAAATAACTAGCATTTTAATAGGACTGTAACAGTACTATACAAAACATATAGATACAGTTTGTCTCATCACTTGAAGCGGCGAAGTTAATTTGCGTGATACCTGACGTACTGAACATTTAAACTTTCGGTTGCTCGTGACTAAAATGTACTAGCTCTTGACAAAAACGTATTGTTGTCACCTATATAGTTGACACGATACTGACGTGGATGACGTGTAGATAAATTGAAACGTATCTAATCGGTGCAATCTAAAGTAGGTGACAGTTCAAAATTGAAATAAAATCACGCGATCTGCGAAATGTTCCGATTGTAATGCGTTTCTCAGTATTACAATCGATAAACGACGGTATTTTAAGCTTGGAATATAAACAACTACAAAAATGGTATTCTAATTTCAAAATGCAATCAAACGTCAGTACGTATTCTCAACACATCATGCTCAATACACAAGACAAGAAGGAGATCGCTTCCGAGCGGGCTGCGAGTGTGTTAGTGGCGTAGTGAGAGTTAGACCGTGTACGGCGACCTGGAACATCGGCTCGAATTAGCGCCCGTAAAGAAAATTAATACGTATTTTAATATATCAGCGCCGAGCGTGACTTTGAAGCGGAGAAATTGCTATTGGCGAAATTCATTGTACTGTTGAAATGTACAGGTATTATTATCTGTGCTCATAATGTACGATAATTATCACCTTCAGGTATGAGTACGCGTTTAGCGTTTACCGTGAACTTTAGGCGGTGAAATGTTTAGCTTAATAACTTATCTTTTCTTTAGTATGAATTGCCAATTTATGGATATTGCGTACATATCATAAATAAGACTTAATAACGAAAGGCATTATATTAGAATTCGCTGTATCGTATGTTCTACGGATATACAGAAATTGAACAGGCTGACAGACCTAAGAATCGTATCCATATTACTGAGCTTAGGTAGGCTTGCTCGGTAAGCAATGTTTATTACACCATGTCCTAAGATTTACACGTTTGGAAGGAATCTCCATTTGTACAATGAAGGATTTATTATTTTCATATGAAGAGCTTATGGTTATTTCTTCAAAATGTTATCATTTCACCGATAACTTAAAGTATGGCAATGGAATCGGAATAAAGCTTTTAAATGACTAAGTTCACACCATGGGATTTCTACGCCATGGTTAATATCCTTGTTCATTACACCGTGACGAATTGTACAATTGGGCGTTAATAGCAGTACAAAGAATTTCAATTAGCGAAGGATTTTATGGATTGCATCGGAATTGATTTATGGTACGTTAATAGATCTTTTTACTGTTCCGTTTAAAAAAATATTCGCCGAACGAGACTCGGCCCGTCCGATTCGCAATGCGTAAATGGCATTTTGTTTTGTTTCTTTACGTTTACGTCGCGTTAACATCGTTGCCGCTGTGTCCTCGCTTCTTCATAAATGGGTTATTGAATTCATAAACTATCAGCTACTAATTGCAAGAAATGCATTTTCAATACTTTTAACTTCATACACGTTGTAGGGTTATTTTTCAGTTACGATTGTGTCAAACGTATTGAATTAACTTTCAGTGCATTTGAATTGTTGTGTGGTTTTGAGATAATTTAAAAGCTTATTTAGTGCTTAATACAATTAGTCAGTTAACCGAAGCGAATTACAATAATTTCACTCGTTCTGCTTTTATGGATTTCTCATACGAAAATTGACATCATGGTTGAAAAGTTCCGTTTTAAAAATAGGTGCATAATAATTGCTAAGTTATGTTAATAAAATAAAAGTTGAGATGAAGTTTTCAAAATAATTTTATTACCAAGAGTTCCAGATGACACCAAAAAATTAATCTTATGAATTACCATACGAATTCCTTTATACGTAAACTATGATAGATTTTTTGCATGCCAGATAAGCATGAAGTAATTGCATAAGTAGAAAAACGACTAGGAGGAAATTCTTTTTTTAATCCACGTGGGCGAGCCGTAAGCAATCTAGTTACGTGCAAAATGGCAACGACGATGATTTATCCATCATTAGCTACCAGAAACTAGTTGAGGCGCCATTCTGAAGAAGCGCTATTACCATGTCCCCGCGTTTCCAACTCGCATTAATTAAATAAAATTACCACTTGTATCAGCCGATGACAAGAAATATTCCCGTTCTGGTCCTTCGAGCCGGATGCTCCGGTCAGATGTTTACTTTCATCCCTGATTACTGGTCGGACCGCTCGGGTGCAAGTTTTATTAGTTGTAAGCACCAATGACTTCAGTTTAATCGACAGTGCGCGGTTAAAGACTATAAATCCATACATTAATGGCGTTTAATGTAGCGATCACGATAATTTGTACCTGCACACGGCTTGCTCACTGATCCTAACCATTGCTTAAGATTTGTGGATACTGGTTATCCTTTTTGTATAGTAGGCCGCTGATCGATCTAGTACGGGAATTGCGGTAACAGTCGGCGGGTTTAACAATACGCGCTGCAAATTGGATGAACATTAAGTGCCGCGGATAAAGCGGATAAAAGGCTTTCATACGATACTATATTTTGCAAAGCACGTATAGGGCAGAAATGACTAGGAAATATATAACAAGGATTCGCTTCGTTTATTGTTTATATCCTCCCTTATTCTTAGACCTTAACCAAGGAAATTCCGACAAGAATTTTTATTTAGTTTAACCTATCTGTATTCATTTATACAAAATTTCTTGCGTTAATTAGCGCTTTGCTGAAAAGTTACATAACTCGTGTTTAAAATTGACTTTACCGTCTTAAGCCTTACTTTGCGTAGGGTTAATTGTACGAACTTCAAATACTGTGTGTGAATTTAGTCTAATATTAGTCTCCCAACTAGAGGCACACCCTTTTACATAATTGGTTTAGCAAGTGTGCGGAGTTTAATAACATTATGGGAATAAAATGTAATAAAGTCTCTAGAAGTTTGCTTATTCAGTTTGAAATATCATCTTTTGAAAATGGATGTAAAATTTCATATATTCTTTATACATCAGCAAAATTTTATTCTCGAAGCATTCCCCGCGTCTCGAGTTGAGTGGCGCTCGGACTGAGGAACTTTTCTATACTTATTACAGCTTTTAGGTTTCATTTGGCTCCTCGATAGTATCAACATAATGAGTTAATTTAAGGAACGGAAACTTTGTTCGTGTTCTAACGATCTCCGCTTCTTAATTAACAGAATCTGGTAACACGCTAACAAAGTAACGAATGCAGTCAAATTATAGGATTTAAATGCTCCTCTATACCTTGTATTTTCTTTACATACTTATAAATTCAATATGTGTGTCTATCTGTGATACTTCATGTTCATGAAGTATGGATTACCATTGAAAAGTAACTTTGAAAAAATCTCGACCAGTATCATATATGTCTTATATTCTATTCGAAGTAAAACCATGAAACGGTCAGACAGAAACGTAAATTGTTCTAATGCGATCTTTTCATTAACTTTCACATTTGAATAAGATTGATGTGTCGCCGAAATTATTTCCCTCACTTGCATGGCTTGTAAGTAAATGCTTGAAGCTGTTCGTGGTTGAAATATTTATCAAGTTATTTTAGCCATTCGATTTCGTAAAGATGTTATATAAAATACTACTGCTACTGAAAAGCAAATACGTTGTAAAATAGAAGCTGTTCTGAATTGGATAGTTCAATATTTCAATAGCAACCAGTTCATCTGAGACTGAACTCGGCAACTTAATTGGAACAGTTTAAATCCGATTGAGTCGATGGTAATAAATGACGCAAGTTTGCAAGTTACCAATCACCAAAAACCTTTCGTCGAGGTATCATTTGGTGTCATTACCTCGACTTTGATTCGCAAACTTTGGTCTTTAGTCTTGATTTTGATTGCATCTATTCATATGTTAGTTTTGTAACTGTTTGGAAAGTCTGAAATCTTTGTATTAGCAACGGAGCAGTTTATTAGGCATCAGTTTCCTCCTATAGGTACTCGTATCTTTAAAATACAGACGGTTTAGGGAATTTAGTAGTTTGCTGTTTTGATAACATTTTGCCTTATGAATCTGGACTTCGATGATGCAATACCGTGCAAAAAATTACCAATTGAATTAAAGTTTTTTTCTGCTGGTAAAAATTAAAAAATATGCTCATTATCAGTTTTATTTCTTTGCTACAAGAGAGCATTGCTGTTTCGCAGCAAAATATGTGTTAGTAAGAACTTTAAATATGAATGTCTGTCAATTTAATTATCATATTTGTGTCTATCAACAAATTTTGCTTTAAATAATCATTGTAAAAAATCGCTATTCACAATGAAAGCTTCATTTGTTATATGGCACGTATGAAAAAAGTTGCGAATCGAAACAAAAGCTTCTTTGCAACATTTTTTTGTTGCAAACGTAAGTGGGGGTCAACGACTCGGTAATTACAATACAATTAAACCATTCACACTCCGCCGTTCTGACATCAACTCCAGTTATAAAATTTGTCAATGCTCCGTTACAGTGTGTGGTTAACAAGGAATTTGGAGTTAGAGAGTTATTAAAGGCTCGATCGCTTGGTAGCTAGCAACGAAGCTTAAAAAATGATTTTTTTATTAAAATTTTGTTATAAGTAAGTATGCATTTAGTCCAATTTATCCTTTGGCCAAAGAGCTGAAATAGGTTCTGACATATATGGAGAAAACAAAACCCTAAGTGAGATTTTTGTAGACAGTCTTATCTAAATATTATTTAATTTTGTTGTGCATAATAAATTATAATGTTACTCATGTATGAAATAAGAACGGTGTCTAATATTCCATAATATGTTAGTATTAAATTTCGTGTTGAGTTGGCAATTTGCATATATGCAGTTCTCAATACAAACTTCGGAAACGTATCAAATCCCTTAATGGTATCAAGTTGACGAACGAAACACGTATTTTTTGTACGCTAAACGAACGAAACACGTATTTTTTGTACGCTAAACGAACGAAACACGTATTTTTAAAATGCTGAACGTACGAAATTGACACGTATTTTCATTTACATGCCAAATGACAAAAGTTATATACATATTTGCACATGAGACCAGTTTTTAAATTTTCCCACGACACTCTGTCTAAAGGTGTGAAAAAAAATCGACTAGTACAAAAATCCATGTATAAATTCATACGGAGTATAATACACATATTTGCGTGTCGACTATGAAATTGTTTCATTGTTTGTTATAATACAATCTTATCTTTGTCTCGGATATGAATAATTCGGGGTAAATTGCCAACAATAGTGAAATTATACGTTCGGGGAAATCTTTCTGTGAATACGAAATTGAAATTATATTTAAAAAACGTGTAACATGTGTATTTATTATATATGAAAGCGATGTAGTTTTTGATTCTAGTAGAATTAACGTACAAATATCTATTACTATTCCCACTGATTTCTATAAAAGATCTGGTAGACATATACGAGGCCGTAATAGATTCGTGAAGGGTTAATATATTAATAATGAACCTAAGATCCTAAGATAACAAACCTAAAGATCAATGTGTGTTGAACAGATAGCTGGATATAGGTACACATATACCCAATGTACATACATATCGCGAAACCTTATTCTACCGTCAAGTTCTAGTTGTTTCGAGATAGAAGTTTTAGTTCAACCGTCCGAGAAACTGGTAGAAACAAACTTTGAAACCCGAATTTCAATTTGGTTTTCAAAGATTTCGTATCCCAGTTAGCATGTTATCTGTAATTCGGTGGAATTTAAGAATCGTTCGAGATTTTATACTTAAAGTTCCAGCATTCATTAAAAGACTATATTAATCTGAAAGAATATTGTAGGGGAATGAGGTTAAAAGGCGTTCTCGCAATCGTATCAACACACGAGCAATCGTACAAAGTGAGCAACACACTTTTCATAGAATCGCGTGCAGGGAACGTAAATAAATTAATCATAAACAAGTATTTTATATCGCGTCGACATTTCTCTCCTGAATATGGTAATGAGATGCAAATCATCGGCAGCACAGCAACGCCGTCTGTGCAGTCCTCACGCAACATCGCTTCGGGAAATTAAAATGTGTTATTCGCTTTAACTTCGATTCGCTTACGTTTATTTTTTGTACAGGTTTAAGGATTGTCAGCGGACGTGTTTCGTGTGGACGAATATAAACAACGAATCATTTTTGTCACCGGGCCTTATCGATCTAAGATACAATTTGTCGCTCTTATTCCCGTCCATCTGAATTTACTTAACTAATCTGGTTTATGGGCCTGTTTATGTTTACGTCTCTGTTTATTTCCTTGTCTTTTAGTGTTTTTTTGTGTACCAGTGTTTTAGGTGTTCTTTTGTTTATGGTATTGCGTGCATATTTATGACATTTTTTACGAGAACAAATTTGCAAATGACTGCGCCTCCGATTGGATAACATAATATTAATCTGCAATTAAAAATACATGACCCATTTAAAAGACGGCAAAACATGTTACGCACACTACATATATTTTCATCATAATTTTACTACGACAGTTAATGACCATATTTTTCAAACCAAACACAGACTATGCTTTAAAAAAATTGTCGACAATCTTATGGAATCGAAACATTGACGGTAGCAAGAATATAGTTATTTAAATACAAATACTGTTCAGAATACACAAAACAATACGTAATAAACTTAGTAAAGTAATCACTATTGCACAGAAATAAACAAACAAAGTAAAGAAACCACAAGTTACACAACTGACAAATGTATTGGCGCCTCCTTCAGTAGTAAATTAAGTCTAGCCAAGAGCAAGCGAAATGCAATTGCAGAACAATAAGGTACTTAAATGGAAATCATAAGAAGCTGCATCCCGCCCCTGAATATGGTAACGAGATGCTAATCTGTATGAATGTACTCATTCGTCGTTCATATCACATGCAATGGAGCATGGGATATGAAGTTGGATTTTTTTAGTTTCCAATATTTATTACAGGCATTTATATTTATATGTTTATGATTAATTATTCTAAAGTATTCAATAACCAACACGCGATCCAGCGAAGAAAATTAACATATTATTATAGTTAAACTTGACGACAAGTAACAAAGAATGTTGAAGGCTTAATATTAGTTACAAACAAAGGCATAGATTTTGTTTCAAAAACATCTAAAAAATGATATAATAAATTGAATTATGTAGCTACAACAACGTAAGACTAAAAAGGTTATCAAAATATAAAAAAAAGATAGAGATAAAATTATAACAGGATGTTACCAGGAAAAACGCAAGATTTCATTTAATGTTATTTACCTTGTTGTAATTAAAATATTCCTCTCCTCTCTTATTTTGCTCTCAACATTGTTTTCCTATAAAACCTTATTTTGCGATTTCTAGTTATTAATTATTGTATGAAACTGATCTTATATTGTTATACATAATTAAAATTAAATACTCAGTCGCAGGGGAGCGTGAAATGGTCTATTAAATTACAGAGCCTTCCAAAATGTATTAGGCGCTTATCGGAACTAAATTATTGGAGCTTTGAATATTAATACAATTCCCTTGATCAAATTAATATCTCACTAAAAGCACAAGTTTATAATTTGCCCGTACTCATTATTTACCTATGTGCTTACTTGCGATATTGATGTTTGAAAATGTTTGATAACTCTTGGAAATATTGGTAGGCTTAATTGTTACACTCAATGTCTTGATGTCTTGATGACCTTGTCACCCTAAATGAAATATTTGGAGCAGTTTTTGTACGTTGAAAAATATCGGTTAATAAGAGTAAATATGAGAAAGATGAGGGAGATGAAAGAGGCAACCTTTAAAGACTGAAACGAATATCTTTTGGTGTATAAATTTAATTTTATTCTAAATCTGTGAACTGGATACTTCGTCAATTTTCAAAAAAGAATTAAGAACGGAACACCGGATTTAAACTTCTGTGTTAGTGTGTCTGGCGATATGACAGAGCTACTAGTGTTAGCCTACATCTTGGAAATGCTAAACCACTTGACCGCGCTCAGTCCGGACATACAGTCGTGACAAATGACAAACACTTTCAAATACACACAATGCTACTAATACTCAATCCTGAAACAAATACTCATAGTCCTGTTTATTGAATCTTAAAAAGTTTCGTAATATTTAATGCAAAGTAGCAGGAAAATAAAATTTAGATAAACGAATTAGCGAACTCGATTTTCAATGTAAGATAAATATTTTATCCAATACAAATCGGTTCCATTTAGATAAGACTGTTTCAACAAATTATGTATCATTTATTCTTAAATGGTGTTTAAAATAATATATAAGTAATAAATGTGGATCATGTTAGGATTCTAATAAGCATTTTTAAAGTAGATCAAGATCAGATTGATGTCTTCAGTAGACAAGTCGCCGTTGAAACAGGTTCAAGGAAAAGCGTCAGAAATATGCATAATGCTAAGAAAGTCACATAAACCTAACACCATAATCCCAGCTGCACAGTAAAATTCAAATATAATTAATAAAACACCATTATTCGAATCAGTAAATGTGAAATTATTGAAACGATTAAAAATATTCGAATTTAAGAAACATTCGTTCATACTCTCCGTTGGGTACGTGTGTTGTGGTCACGCTAAAATTAGTACAATTTGCACGCCGCAAATCATACTTATAAATGGACCCACGTATTGTCTTGTGGGAGAGTGTGATTAAAGCTTTTTACTTTTTCTATGCACAATGAACTATTTGGCTCCTCGAATTACCAACGGACTGGCTTTCGAAAACGCGAAGCGTTGAGCGAATGCTATCAATGAACCCAGTTCTCTTAGTGAATGTCCTATCGATTCGTTCTGTTATTAAAGAATTCATATTAGCCGAAGCAGGTGGAAGTGCATATGAATAGTAGTAGTAGAATAATTTGAAAATCTGCATTTCGTTCGCGCCTCCTCTAGTACTGTTAATTGCTGTAAATAATGGTGATTGTTTAACATGAGGCAGTTAATGTGATTTGTTTACAGGTTCAATTGGACTAGCAGTGTTAACATATTAGTCGATAATTTAAACTTGCCAACTTTAATTACCGCCATTAATTTAATTACCGCCATCTTTTCGCGTGTACTCACGATTCGCTGACGATGCGACGAGTACCTAAAACTAATATCTATTGACGTATGCGTTTCTACTCTCACCTTATTGTGCTTGTATATTTTTATTGTTTATTCCATAATAAAATGAAATGGGAATTGCACTGCAATTGGAGCGCACGAACATTTCACTTGTGTCGTTTATTTTCGACGTTGACATTTTTTGCTGTACATCCATCTACATCTGTATTGTGTGCAAGTGGTATGCGTCAGGCGTAGGACCTAATTTTTACGCTCAATTTAACATTAATACCTATTTGTCAGTTCAATTCAATTTAATAATTTCTCCTAAGCGATGTAATTTAACTAGTCATAAAAAAGTTACAATCCTATTCTTTTCGTTTGTTAATTTTAGTCGCCCTACAATTTCACTGTAAGGAGTAGGAAAAGTAGCTTGTAATTTATGCAATTTAATTCCAGATAGGTTGGATGATAGCAACGGAAGCTGTGTGGTCTTCGTCTGAGTTATCGTCTGCTTCTTTCGATAACCACGAGTGCTTTTATTAGATTGCCAATCACTTTGGATAGTGTTTTAATGATATTATCACAATTAACATCACTCGAGTCAGTAACTGAATGTTAGAAGATTTTCTAGTTTATTATCAAGAAATTTATTACATGTTTTATACCCTTTATTGTTCGATTCCTCGACACAGATCTTCTCTTATAATGAGAAGATATAAGGCTTTAGTCTAAAACGCTGGTCAAGTGGTAGACTTCAAACATCTTAAAGGACATTATGAAGAATGTTTAAGTAGTGCACACTTCTTCACGATGTCTTCATCATTATTACTGGTGATATTGAGTTTAAACGAATCTTACTAAAACATCAATGATTTGTACTGGGATATGAACATAGACTATTGATGTTAGAATCTAAAGTCGAACCATAATTTCTTTCATTGCTTTGAAATTTTAAATTCTTAAACAGTGTATTATCCTGGAAAGTAAATGAATTAGACGGAGGATATTTTATCCGATTACTGATTTTCACAGTGTATTCTCATAGTTAATATTTATCTAAGCAACTGGGTGGATAATGGCATACATTTTACGCCCATCGTGAGTATAGTGTTAAACAAAAAATAAAATTACCTCACGACGACTAGGCGTCCGCGGGCTGTAGAAACCAATTTATAAAACCGAGATGATTATTACTGTATCTTACACCAAAATAGAGTGGCAATTGCTATATTTATATGTTTTAATCATGTTATTTTGCAAAAGCTAGCATGCAATTTTCCAATTAGTGCCTTTCGTGAATAGGCTTCTGGACTCGTAAGGAAACGAGGTCGCATAGCTTTAATATCTCTTTTATAAACATCGTTAGCGAAATAAGCTCATCAAGTTTAAGCCGTTTTGAAACAGAAAATTCGAAATACGTTGAGTGGATTCATTTCAAACTAGAGAGTTTAAACAATTTCTAATACTACTCTAACGTATGGACTTGTTGGTCATGTTTTCGTACTATTTCTGTTTTCTTTATCGCATTATCTAATAATAGGTGCGATACAAGGTGGATTTAATTATTAATTTGGATTGACTCGTAGCACGAAACATTGGAAGGTTTTTGATAAATTAATAGTGACTAATGTTTCTTGTTTCTGACATAGTAACGGATGAAAAAAATATTTAAGGGTTTTTAAACGTTTTTAACTCCACTTTCTATCTTAGTTTATTGCGGTTCTGTTAACTCATGTTATTATATTTGAAAGAATTTAATTTGACCGACTCTTTTTTTCTAATATTTGTTGTGTCTGTGCGTAAAATCATTTATAAGAATGTATTGAGAAACGTACTAGCTTATATTCTGTTTGGTTACCATGTCTGGCTGTGCTTTTATTTGTGTTGAAATATCTTGTGTGAATTATCACTTGTGTGAATTATTATTATTATTATTACTGTTGCAGGGTGTGTGTGAGGCGTTGCAGGGGCGGTGATGCGCCGCGCGCGCCCTCATTCGACATATGCATGCCGCCCGCGAACCCGGTGAGTTTCCATGCAAACATATGCAATTAATGCAAAGTCCAGTATACAGCAATACCAGTAAACTAACTCTGTGTAACATACTGTGTTACTTTTGTGTATTGATTGTGTTATAAATATCCGAAACTGTTTGTTATCCAGAATTCAATTAAGCTTTGTTCGTGCGATTTAACTGCTTTTATAATAACAGGCAATGACGTCATGCATAAACATGTATAATTAGCAAATTAGATTTACATTGCGATTTGAATAATTTACAATATTATGCATTTGCAATGGGTTAATTTATACCACAATGAATTGAAAATAGCAATGAAAACACTAATTAAATATTTATAATACTAAATACTTAAATTGCCTAAAATATAAATTAAATTATATGCATGACAATTCTCAATTAGAATTATTTATGACAAAAAATGTTATTTATAAAAATTGTATTTGTATTTCGTCAAAAACGCTGTCAAGGTAGTTGCCAAGATTAATAGTTAATAACTTTTATTTTAACAAAACACCTCAATTTTTAATAGACGGTTATCAGAAGCTTATTTTCGACCACTTCAGTACCTATTCACGCGTACAGATATTTTTACCGCCTAGACTCGTGACCCGGCATCCACACCCTTCAGACCTAAACAAAAAGCCTTAGTACCGATTAGATGCCAATAGCAATAGCTGCGGTAGCGAAGCTCTTCGCGCGAACCGTATAATACATAGCATGCCGATTTACATAAATTAATAATGAATTTCATAATGAACCTGATTAATTTCCCGCTAAGCGGGTGTCAGTATTTGCGTTGGCGTGTCAATACCAATTAAGCATCACCTGCTAATTACCGAGGTATTAGCTTCAATCGCACGAATTAATGTAAACGATAACTAGGCTGAAACTAAAAGTAATACACATACATATCTCTACAAATACACATGGACAGACACCCAAAGATAGAACAAACAATAGTGCAATTAATTGTCCGAGCTGGGAATCGAACCTGCAACCATCGGATTCGTAATCAGGTCCCGTAACCACTATATCAATGGGTCACAGATGTAAAGTTATATACAGAATAAAATTAAACATAATTATGTACGTGTATTGCAAATTAATAGTACAACTAAATACGTAAGTCGTATAAAGTGTGTTAGGAAACATAATTTTAAACGGTCCCTCATTATCATAGATATTGGAACCATTTATGTATTAATTTTGCATAGGAAACAGGTCTTTATCAAAGCAATAACTGAGAAGATAAAGATACTCGTACACTCGACTCTTCGTAGAAATGTTTGCTTTAACTATTAGTTCGTTTGCTACTGAATTTTATGGATTTTATGTCCATAGTTTACCATTTTTCCTAATTTGTTATCGCTATACAGTCGCTATTTCTTATAGGGGAAGGGAAAAACTAAATAGCAATTACGAGGCCAGTCAACTTTGCATGCATATCTGCCAGTAATCAAAGACAGCAGACGTCCAGGTCGCTACTGATTGCGTCATCATTGAAATAACACAAGACCGAAGAAAGTGACTTTACAACATATACACGAATTTATTTATGTTCATGTTAAAAATAGTAAAAGTTAATTTTGAAGTCATTTTGGAGAAATCACGTTTAAGTGCGTTCATTTTAATTACTCACGAAACAGCGAGTGAATATATTAAAAGATGCAACGATTCGAAGTGAAATAACTTTTCTAAAGTTTTCGTAACTGCAAAATAACAGCCAATTACTTACTCATATACATTTACGTTGTGTTTGTAATTGTGTGATTAAACAATTAAAATACAAGATAGTGTTAACGACAGAGATACAAAGCATTTGATATTTTTCTCTTTAAATAAAACGCTTATTTTAACAACATAGTGAAATTGATAGGTCTGTCTGTACTGAAATCACTGCATTTTTTAGTCTATGTGTTTATTCCTACTTTATCTGTACTGGTTACCACTATCCTTTTTAAACTTTTTATCTAACTGCCTGTTTGTTAGGAGTAATCTTCGTAACGGCTGAACCGATTTTTATAGTATCAACACCAAAAGATAGAGCAGTTTATAGCGCTACCCAAAGGGTACTCTTTATGGTGGAAATATTTAGGGGTCCTGCTTGAAGATTCACATAATTTGGTAATACAAATAAAATTTTATGACGTAATAGAAATAATTTTGAACGCCATTGAAATAATATAAGTACGAATGCCCATTTGCATGCGATAACAAAAAAACATTGCATTGGTATGTAAGGAGTGGTTTGCGTGTCGTCCATTTTTTATTTACATAAAAACATATTAAGAGCGATGCATCCTCGCAGAATAAAACCAATTGGCAAATATGATTGAATCTCGTTCGCGTCGGCTTCTGAATGTTCAGTTTTTATCAGCTACCCGCTTTTACATTAATAAAAAAAAAAAACAAAATGTAATGAGTTCGGATCGTTTTGATAGATAAACGATATTCCATTGATAAAGTTAATGGTCTTAAATGTGCAAATGTGCAAGGAAATAAAAAGTATTTCGAATATTAACGGCACCGTTAGATTCTGCGACGAACAACTGCAAAATAAACGCCCTGACATATAAATGTAAAACGAATTGTGGCGTGATACAAGAACGCCTTTTTTAAACATAAATTTGTTTTTCTATTTAAAACGCCTAGAAGCGCATGCTTTCTCTCTCCCGCGTTTGGATCTACGCAGAGTGAAATCAAGCAGCGATAGCTCAACGGATTAATTTGGCCTACTCCAGGGTCCAGGTGCAAATCTGGCGAATAGAGAATTATTATAAGACACTGAGAGTAACAGACATTTCGGAATAGTCCACACATATGCAAGTATTAGACTACATTGTTAAATTCCCTACGCGCCAGTGAATTTTATCGTCCGTAATAAAATCGCTAGTCTCCACTGTAGAAATTGCAATGAAAGCTTTGCACTTTATAAAAAAGCAATTGAAACCTGCCTTTTTATGATAAAAGCTTGAATATTTCTATAATGGAACTTTCGAGATTGTCAAAGCGCGAGGAAGTGTGTCGCGGCGAGATTAATTTTTTCCCGCCATTGTGCGCCGCTTTATTGTCGATATTGAATTGTCATTTGATACGCAGCAATAATAACGTGTGTAATGGCAACAACAAAACGACTATGTATTCAATTATATCAAATCATGTTTCGGTAGGAGCGAGTGCAAAATCCGAAATTCATTTTCGGCTGAACGTCGAATGGTTTGCAAACGAAACGGGAGGCGCGGGTGAAAAGCCTCCGTTGGAAATGTTCCCTTTGAACGATCAAATATGAACGCGGCAATATTCAACCCGTGGCAATTTGGGTTGCATTGCGTCGCTGGCGGGAAAAATGGTAAAAGCGCAAACACGTATACGCGAGGTCGGAAATCCGGAAAATTAAATATTCGTTTTTGCAGGCGTTATTGATTTCGAGTTTGTTCGTGCTATTTCTGTCTCTTTTTGCTTTGATCACCACAGTCTTTTTATAAAATCACATTTGATAGAATAGTCTACAAACAGAGATAACTGGCACTCGGTGCTTTCTGCCTACTCCGTGAGGGACCTGGCGTGATGGTTATGTCTGTATGTACCCATGTACATATGTATTTATGTATGTGTATATGTATGTATGTACATATGTATGTATGAATGTAGTGTACAAACAATTTTCATACATACTATCACATTTTTCTGGGTGGGAATCGAACCCATTACCTCCGCTTCGCAAGACGCTAAACAGTACAAGAAAACAGCAAAAACACAAAACGGTGTATTTTCGTAAATCGCGGAACATTGTACAAGCCGTTGGAAGTCTGCAACTTTTTACAACATTAGCTAATGACTTCTTTTCAGTCATAAAACAGATTATTCGCTTTCTTAATACATTATAACGCCCCTTATCGCTGATGAAAGTGCGTATTAAGGTAGGCACGATCTTACATATTTACTGCCTGAGTTCAAGCGATGAATGAGACTGGAAATAAATGACTAGAACACTAAAAATGCTACAATATTAGGCACGTAAACTTTTTGCGCCGCGTTTTACTATACAACACAGATATTCGATATGTTTGAATAGGTTTGTTTGAATACTTATGTATTACATCGCTTTTCACTTCTCGCTTCTCGATCAGACACCGGTCTCATTTTACTGGTCGGTGTTGGAAAATACGCGATCGATATTGGAATCGCTTATACGGGTAACGTGGCTATGTTAATACAGATACCTATGAATAATGTTAAACGCCTAATAGAGTTTTACATCTATATCTATCTATACTTATATATAAGCCGAAGAGTTTGTTTGAACGCGCTAATCTCAGGAAATATTGGTCCGATTTGAAAAATTCTTTCAGGTGTTAGATAGAGCTCATTTATCGGGGAAGGCTATAGGCTAGCTTTTGCGGCTTCGTAAGCGTTGCTATTCAGAATTTCAGATTTTGGTGTAAACAAAATTACATAACTATCACGCCAGGTCCCTAATGAT
>DWQT01001253.1:0-17551 GCA_018244895.1 Myscelus amystis hages
ATTCCATATGGTTCCTGATAAAGCTGGTTCCCATTCACCTAGAGAATTGTCTATGAATATATAATTATTAAAATCCTACAAAATATTCATTAATAATGTTTGATTTTCATTGAGATGTAGGGATATGTATTAAACATTATGGGCTTACTCTTTTAAGCTACTACGATTCATCATTTTAGGTTTCTTTATGCGAAAAGAAAGAGAATCAATATTTTGAGACAAGCATAATATTTTTTTTTATCGTTAAATACATGCCACGAATCCTTTCGTTTAGAAATGAAACCCATAACATTTAATAACTAATTTATTATTTCCTATTTGTACTCATAATCTATTTTAAAAAGGTTAATTTTAACAATTAAATTTTATAATTAAACGGACATCACTCAATTAGATGATAATTAATTACTGACACAATTTACTATAACATTAGAAATTACTTTCTCTTTACGTCCACTGTGTACCTACCTACTGGCTAAATAGAATTTAAAAAAAAAAACAAATAGAAAGAAATTGAAGCATTTTGGCAGGAGGTACAACAATAAGACACTAAAATGTAGATAGTCTTAGATTTTATTAAAAACATAATATTTGAAATAAGAATAAATTGCGTTAAAAAATATTATTGCACTATTATGGAAAACAATGAGTCTAATATTGTATACCTACGCATCACTTACTAGTACAATTAAAATCCAATAATTTACACATTACCAAATTATTATTAAATTACTAACCTGTTTACAGGTTACCCTTATTAATAATCTCAGTATTTTAAATGCTCTGGGTAATATCGAACATCAGTACGTATAAATGAAAAATTCACGTGTATCATATAATTATTCCTTTTCAATAATTTAATAAGAAATTAAATTTTACATAACAATAATTTAATAATTTTGATCTTTATATATTTTTGATTCACAGATGAGCAAACAATTTTATATGGGGCCAAAGCATGGACATTTCCTATTCAGGATGTGAATTTGACACTAAGATATCCCACCAGGAATGTAAGTAAATTATTTTCCACTAAATTATATTATTGTAAGGACAGAGATATTTGGCACTCGGTGCTATCTACCTACCCCGTTAGAGACGGGGCGTGATGGTTATATGTACATCTATTATTGAAGCGGTGATAGCCTAGTGCTGTCTATTTAATTGTCTCACTCGGGTCGGAGTTGTAATCCGAGCGCTCACATTTAATTTCAAAATTAGCTACGCTTTTCGGACGACCCCGGCTATCAGTTTTCAAATTAATCAAATTAATCTAAAGTTATGGTAACCGGACAACTGATAAACCTATATAATATAGGTATAGATATTCTAATATATCTATACACAGAACAAACAGATGCGCTTATCACTCAAATATTTGTCCTATTTGAGAATCGAACCCACTACCAATTTCGACGTCAATGCCTCCAACTGAACCACGTTAAATTCAACATGGGAACTATCGATTGTTGACATTTATCTAGCATGCATTTTCTCAGCCAGAAAACTACTTGCGCGAAGAGGATTTCATAGTCACCGGTGTTCTAGTAGTGCTGTATATGGATGGACCACAAAGCAGAGGGTATATTACCAATGGCGGAATCTTTAAGGTAACCTTATCTTTTATATTTTATCTTTATATTGAAGACAAGCAAGCAATGAGACCCGCGTAGAACACTATTTTTTAATATGTCATAAAATACCAAACGCATTTTACTATCTGTGGCCACAGTACCCGCGCAGATTTGAATCCCATGGGAATTTCGGGATAAGAAGTAGTCTATATTCTGCCCTATAACCACATCTATCTTTCAGTGGAAGTCCCGTTAAAATCGGTTCAGCCGTTCCAGACATAAGCCCTGCCAAACAGGGAGACAAACAGACAAGTATATAAAAAAAAGTTTTCTTCTTTTAAAATCGTAATAACAGAGAGAAAACAGAGTTATTTTGAAATCATATACAGACACTTCGATTTATTTTATATGTATAGATTTCAACTAAACTAAAGGTAGAAAAAGTTCCCAATATTCACGTTTTTCTAATAGGCTTGTAGTGCCACGCCCTCGCAAGGAACCCTTGACCTAAGGGCGCTAATTAGAATAACTAAGTGTGTTAGTCTTTACCCTGCAGCCAGAGTAACGTCAAACAGTCATATTATTATCTTTGAAGCAATAAATAAAGATAGGGAAGGCTTACTAGATAAGAACTGACAGGACGTACGCGAATTTAAGTAATTTAATTATTTAAATGAACTTGACAGAGTAAAAAATTTAACACATCAATCACAGATATAAACATTGTACTTGATTATATTCATAAATTTTGCAATGTATTTCATATTTTTGATTTTGAATTTTTGATACTGTACAATAAAGGTGAATTGGCAGTCAAACACAGATAAAAAAACTTATGTCACTCTCCGTGCCATAGACCGTCTGTATGCGAAATTTTAAACAAATTAATGGTGTCCTTTTAGCGTGATTTACTAATAAATATCTAACCAACTTCAAATTTAAATTGTTGAGAATAAATTATTATATCTATAATATGTTGTATAAATACGTTAATTCATTTGTTTTTTTTTTCGTTTAAGATGCTTCTTGTTATTTTGGAAAAGTACAATCGGGTCGGCATATACACATTGTACTTAAACCCCAAAATAAATATACTCGTAGTATAGTCGAACTAATACTCGACTACATAATTAAATAATCAGAAGCACTCATTCGACAGCATTACAAGTAACAATAATGAAACATCTTTAAAACACCAAACGAATACTTTCCTTTGCCTCAAACCGAACTGTCAGTCGCGGCGCCTGTGTTCCTTCCCGCGCTCTCTTCCCGCCAATAGTTGTGTCATACGACCCGTGACGTCACTTCCTATGTCCGCGCTCACATAGTCCTTGTACGACTACAATAAATAAAAACGCCAATAAATTTTTATTTATTGACACTGATTAGCAACTGACTTCAGACTGATCTTTCAAAATTTCACTCTCATCAATTTTTCATAACGCGCCTAAAGATGTATAACTTCAAAAAGTTGAAAATTCATGATCTCTGACTACCTTCCAGGAACAGATCAGCATGACCTTCGTGATCAGCAACATCACACGGCTCTCGTACCAGTTCTGGCTGCAAGGCGTCAGGAAGCCCTACATCAACGTTTCAGAGTTCAGTTGGCAGTACAACATGTGTTGACATTAGCTCCTGTCAAATATCGTAAGCTCACGCGCACCTAACGCCGTATATTGTTTGTCTCGTTTCTGCTTTACACACTCGATATATGACAGAAAGGGACAGATCACGCTACACTAGTATTCAGTGGTTAAGAATTGAAAGAAATGTATTTTCGTTTAATATTTTTAATTTAAATTACAAAGAGTTTTCGGAAGTTAAGCGGAAAGCGCTTGCAGCGCCTTATTGTTTACAACGAGCAATCTATCACTGGACTACTAGCGCTTTATAAATGCAATGTACTTGAACTTCAATAAATACATTTGAATGTAAACAATTATAACTAATATATTCTTAGCCTTTTAATAAATCGCTCGAGTTTATTGTAACTTGTTTTCTAACTAACCATATTAAATGCTATTTGAAAATGCTACATCATTTCTGTCATGAAAGTTATTTTCTCAATCCATAAGTTCACGACACATCCTCTAATAAACTATATATAAAACTCAAACTCATAATCATATACATAATTTTGACTTTAGAAACAGTAAACCGAAACTAGGACCATCGGTTCACTAGTTAAATTCACTAACCACTACACCAACTAGTCATTAAAATAATAACTTTCATGAATACATCTATTACGATATAATCTTGCTGCATGTAAAAATTTAAAAAAAATACTCACAACCAGCTACCATTCGTCCATGGTTCCCGCCTTTTCCGCGTAGTGTTGCCATCAGCCGCGAGTATCCACACCAGCGCCGCCAACAGAATGAGGAAACGGAAAACGGTGTTCGACGCCATCTTGTCTACACACGTCAAATGGCGGAAACGTCACATCCTTGTCTATTGTCCGTCTAACATTTCACATTGTCTTTGACTACTAATGTTATCAAGTCACAAAAAATCGTATCGCATTTCCATATAAAATGTAAATGTTTTAATTATTAACGCTTGATTTTGCTCTGAAGTGTATTAGCATTAAAATGACACGCAGAGTTATAATAGACCTTTGAGAAAGGTACGATTATGTAACATTTCTAGGTTACTCCCTATAACTGTTTTAAAAGTTTTAATATTACGATTTGTTTATCTTTTAAAGGCGGGTACTAACATGAACGTATTTGCAAAGCGATTTCCAATTTGAAGGCTGTTACATTAAACAGGGATATAATAATAAAAGCATTAAAATTATTATCAAATGTAAACAAATTTATTCACGCCATACCTATTTCTGCCACAGCAGTGTTAAGCGCTGCTGTGTTCTGGTTTGAAGGGTGTGGAGACGTACTTTTTCGAGGCATTCCAGCTCAGTCCTCAGGGGTAGCGGCGCATCTGTGGTCGACCTAAGATAGGAATCTAATCTTATCTGGGGTCGATAACAAATGTCTATGGGCGGCAGTAGCCACTTACCATCAGATGGACTGCATGCTCGTCTGCTACTTCCATATTATAAAAAAAAATATATGTATATTACATAATACTTTAATATCATTTATGAAACATTATTTCAATATAAAAGATGTATAATACTTACGTTATACGCCTCGCAACACATGTATAGTCTATATTATAATTATTCAGTTTAGTTTCAAATTCCTGTGTGCAGCAATCCTTAACAACTACATCCATTGCAATAGAAGCCTCATTGGTTATTCCGTTCAAAAAAATTAAATCTGTTTGTTTCTCATGGAACTTATAAAGCCAATATCTCTCACGTGGGTTAAAAGCTGTTACTTCATAAAATGAATAATTTGTACACACCAAAAGGCATTTTTGAAGTACAATGTAGACTATTATAAACATTTGCATTTTTATTATTATAACACAAATTCTATGTGGCTGTGACTTTGTTAGATAAGCTATATATGTATATACCTCTTTTTAGGGACCAATGAGCATGGGCGGTGGACCTCCGCCTCCTGGCAACGGTCCCCAGGGACCCTCCGGGCCTTCTGGTATACCGCTGGCTCACGGTGGGCCGCCGCCTCATGGCGCACATCCCCAAGGAATGCCACCCATGCCTCCACACCACGGCATGATGCCCGGCCAAGGAGGATATTCCCATACAGCACCAGCCACCGGAGGAGCACCGACGCCCCCTGGGCCTCAAGCTGGCGGCCAGCCGCCACCGGGAGCCCCTCAACAGCCCCCCGCGGCACAGACTCCGCCGCACGGCCAAGGCCCCCCACCCCCGACTTCCTCCGCTAATGGTGCATCTTCCTCATCTCCAATGCAAAGTTCATCGTCCGGCCCTGACAACATCAACGCATTACAACGTGCTATAGATTCAATGAAGGAGAAGGGACTGCAGGACGATCCGAGATATCCTCAGCTGCTCGCCATTCGAGCACATACAAATCCTCAAGACCCTAGCAAAGGATTGTTCAACAATACCCAATTGAATCAACTCAAGTAAGTATAAATTGTATGACACATTAGTGCAATAGATTGCTGCCAAAGATGATTTCAAGGTTGCGTTGAGAGATCTGTACCAACTTTGTTGCAAGCAAAACAAACAATTTAATAAAATTATCAACACACAAATAATAATCAAATAATATAATTTGTAATCATATTTGTTTTTCTTTTGTTAGAGCACAATTAGCCGCATACCGGAACTTAGCGCGCAACCAGCCAATTACTCAGCAAATCGCATTAATGGCGGCCGGCAAACGTACCGGCGACACTCCGCCAGAGTGCCCCACGCCGCCGGCGCAGCCTCCCTCGCCCTACAGCCAGGGCCAGCCTCCTCCGACACAGGGCGCAGGGGCGGCGGGAGGCAAGGGCGTGGCCGGCTCGGAGCCAGCGCGGGGCGGTGGCGGAGCACCTCCTACTCCATTGCCTATGACTGGCCAAATGGCGCCTCCCACTCAGCCTACACCACCGCTTGTAAACCCGGTAAGTACACATTATTTTATTCCCCAGTATGATTTTAAATATTGTAATAGTCCTATTACGAGCGCTCCTAACCCTGATGAGGTTACAGATGGCTAGGGATGTGTAACTTTTCAGTCTTTACAACTCTTAGACTTTATAAATTGTTTAAAAAAATTGTTACAGGGTTGGCCATTGTCTCATATCTTTCCTAATGCACACCAATGCCATAGCAACTACTTGAAGTATACTCCAGATTAACCATTGTGCGGTTGCAAACGGATCCCTTGCCCAACATGTGGGACGTGTAGGAGAGTTTAGTTAGCTTGGTTAGCCACAACTTATTTAAACGACAGATATGCATGATTGATTATAGAATATGTTACATTTATTACAGCCCATGGGAGGGGGCGGGCCGCCGATGCGCGGGCCGGCGCCGCTGCGAGCGCCCGCGCCCGCCGCGCCTCCCGGCCAGCCTACACAGCAGCAGGTAACACTTGCCCACACAGATTAGATACATACGTAATATATTTAACTAACGTAATTTATAATATTCATAGAGTATGCCTGATCGCTTTAAGAATCTTATTTCTGATGATATTTTATAGCCGGGAATGCCGACACCTGGAGCCAAACAGAATCGTATAACGAGCATACCCAAACCCGTGGGTATCGATCCTCTGCAAATACTCAACGAACGAGAAAACCGGTAAGACTGAATATTCAAGTATATACTCCTTGAATCACAATATCAAGGATCAGTGGGAATGAATTATTGTATATTTCCAGGATTGCTGCTCGCATTGCTTATCGTATTGACGTCCTGTCCAATCTGCCGGCCAACATGTCCGACGACCTTCGATTGCAAGCACAGATTGAACTGCGGGCGCTTCGTGTTCTTAATTTCCAGAAACAATTACGTGCTGAGGTATGATGTTCGGAAATATATTATTCTGCTATTCTCGTTGTACAGTAAGGTATGTGCTTTCTGCTAACGTAGAAGATAAAAGAACCATTATTGACAGTAAGTTTCATTTGATAACTTTTGTTTTGGCGCTAATATAATACGAGTAATCAAGTTCAGCGCATAAGATTGGTGTAGTATCGTTAATTACAACAATGGCACTGTCTATAAACGTCCTTATGATTGGAACGAAGTTCCTTATCGCGCGTTGCGAAGGAGACTAGACGGAAAAAAATCAGACGAAAAATTCAGACGGAATTTATCCGACACACTAGTGTTGCCAATTAAAAGAGATAAAATTTTATTATAATACAATTCCTTCACTAGTTAATCGAAAGGAACTTCGTTACATCCGGGTGTCCCTTGACTCCTCTCTTGTGTTTTTTTAACATGACACGTCTTGTCCGTAAATTTTAGATACTAGGTCAAGTCCGTAAGGATACGACACTGGAAACGGCAGTGAACATAAAGGCCTACAAGCGCACGAAACGGCAAGGGCTACGCGAAGCGCGCGCCACTGAGAAACTGGAAAAGCAACAGAAATTGGAGGCCGAGAGGAAACGGAGACAGAAGCACCAGGAGTTCCTGCAAACAGTGCTACAGCATGGTGAGATGTTTGGGCTATGACATCTTTAAACATCCTTATAGTTAGTATAAAGAATGTCTTAGTTAATCTTAAACTAAACATTTGAATAGCAGTCATTGCTTCAGTTATTACTAATGTATTACTTTGTTCTTTGTGAAGTATAGCAATGATCAAAATATTTGTATTGATTTATGTACCTTACCACAGGCACAAGAGTAGCGTCACGAATCGAATTTCTAACAAGATCAATAACATGTGTCTAAAAAAATTATGTTTGCTATTGACAGCCAAGGATTTCAAGGAATACCACCGCAACAACGTGGCGAAGCTGTCGCGCATGAACAAGGCGATCATGAATTACCACGCGAACGCCGAGCGCGAGCAGAAGAAGGAACAGGAGCGCATCGAGAAGGAGCGCATGCGGCGGTAAGACGAGACACTTTTTTTTTTAATAACATGGAAGCAGCAAACGAGCATGCAGTCCACCCGATGGTAAGTGGCTACTGCCGCCCATGGACATCTGTAATCGACCCCAGACAAGGTTAGATTCCTATCTCAGATCGACCACAGATGCGCCGCTATCCCTGAGGACTGAGCTGGAATGCCTCGCAAAAGTATGTCTCCCTTACCACACCCTTCAAACCAAAACACAAAAGCGCTTAACACTGCTGGTATAAGGCAGAAATAGGTGTGGCGGTGGTGCCGCCGCAGTCGAACCACAGATGGTTCTACCACCTACACTGGTATCATTGCTACCGGGTGCCGCCAGGATTGCTGAAGGGGAATAATGTTTTCATACTATTGCAAATGCTCACTTGTTAAGGGAATAGAAGACCAAATAACATAGTTTGTTGATGAAATTCATAATAGATATTTGTGTTTATATTGAACTACACAAGTGTGAAATGGATACTTATCACTTGCCGACTAGTTCAACGGAAGCTGGAAAACTTAAAAGTATTTGTAATTAATTTTGAAATGTATTACTTAAACATCTTCAGGTTATATAAGACAAAAGAAAAAATCCACCCGAAAGTAACTATGTTCACCTGCAGATCATGTAACTTCATTTGAAAATCGTTGTACAAACGTTCATTGGAGTTACGTGCAGTTTGCTCGCATAAAACATACCGGTCCTGTTATGACAGGCTGATGGCGGAGGACGAGGAAGGGTACCGGAAGCTGATCGATCAGAAGAAGGACAAGCGGCTGGCGTTCCTGCTGTCGCAGACGGACGAGTACATCGCCAGCCTCACGGAGATGGTGAAGCAGCACAAGCAGGAGCAGCGCAAGAAGCAGCAGGAGGAGGAGCGCCGGAAGCGGGTAGCGAGCGCTGGCCAAGCGACATTCTTTTTTTAAATCTGGAGTTGACATTTTTTTTTTCTTTTTTTTTTAAATCAGGAGTTTACTCCTTTAAGAACGGTTTGAGTTATGAAGCCGCCATGGTAATGTTATGAGGAGTAATCAGGTGTGACACGAAAGTTGAGGCGTTACATAGAAAGAGACAATCATATATATCTGTAGCATTGAACATGCAAAATAATGATATGGCATACATTACACAGTGATTTTATTATTTTGTAACATACTTTATTTAGTACGCATTTGTTTTGAAGTTATATAAATAAACCGATAATAAAATATAAATAATCCTAAGTTATACTGAATGGTGATGTATTGTGCAAGCAGGCTACACCGTAGGCGTGTCATTGTGTTCCGTCAGACGAGATTAAATCCAAATGCTAGTCAATATCAAGTTTCAAAAATAATAATGTCCCCTTTGTTTATTTTTGTAAAATCAGTTTATTGGCTTAAATAATTAATAATAAATGTTAATATTAAAAGTATTTTATAAAGATTATTTGTCCTAGAAATCGAGGAAAAAGAAGCTTTTGGAAGGTGGCGAAATCGATGCGTTGGATGACAGCTCGCAGACGTCCGACTCGAGGGTCAGCGTCATGGATCCCAAGACAGGAGAAGTACGTGTTCATAGATCTTTCTATCGTCACCTAACCATTCCACCACTAACACATCTTCAAAATAGTGACAGTTTAGAACAGAAATCTTTAGAACTAAAATATCACATGATAATTAGAAAATTGTAAAACTGACTTGATAATTTTAGAAATAATACAAAATGTAGAGCACATAGTTTTTTCATGGACTTATCCCATGTTTTGACTAATGTTTGTGTAATCAGGTGTTGAAAGGCGAGGAGGCCCCCTTGCTGTCTCAACTCAAAGATTGGATGGAGGCCCACCCCGGCTGGGAAGTGCTCTCTGATTCCGATGACTCAGGGGACGATAGTCAAGATGATGGTATGTATATTAATTTGTATAAAAAGATTTTGAAACATTAACATGTTCAACGACTCATATCTGTAATATAAGATTGGTATAAAACTTTTTAGTCTTTGGTAATCTCTATCATCATCTGAATTAAATATTAACAGGGGAAAATATTATACATAATTCATTTCCAATAAAGACTTCATGTGAGATTAACTATAATCATAGTATTAATAGCCAGACTCTTTGTATTCAACATTTTTATAATGTAACAGTGTAATCATCACATGATTATTGTTAATATGTGTAGTGTTTTATCACTGCTGAAGAATTGTACAAGTTGTCTGAACCTCTGAACTTCATACACACATGTATTACATTTCTTAGTACATAGCAATATCATCATGATATTTTATTTGTAACCTATTTTCATTTTGTATTATATTTTTTGTTCGAATAGAGAGGCGAGAGAGAAGGGAGAGGCATAGAGACGAGAAGAGCGATCGCGAAAAGACAGACGAGGAAAAAGCGCGAGACATGATCAAGAAGGCGAAGGTGGAGGACGATGAATATAAGACTGAGGAGCAGACTTACTACAGGTACAGCTTGGGCCAAATCACAAAAGGCGTTGTTATGAATACACATCAAATCTTGATAGAATGGGTTAAAACTTTTCAAATTTTGTTTTAAAGTAATGTATCCTAATAGGTTAGATATGTACGTATTTTTTGGAAAAATTTTATAATCTGTTTCAAAATTGTAATGAAAACTATGAATTAATTGTTATTGTATTTATCAATGACCATGTAAAGTGTATCGTTACCATAATTTTTAGTAGTAACATTAAATTTCTTTCTATTGTTCTTTGTAATTGCAGTATCGCTCACACAGTTCACGAGTCTGTAACAGAGCAAGCCAGTATTTTAGTCAATGGAAAACTGAAAGAATACCAGATCAAGGTTAGTTTATTAACTTATTATATTGTAACAGTATATATAATAAAACACTTAAAATCTTATTAGATATCCATTTTTATAAGAATCAATTAGTAATATCTGTGTTGTTCAGGGGTTAGAGTGGCTGGTGTCGCTGTTCAACAACAATCTGAACGGTATTCTCGCTGATGAGATGGGGCTCGGCAAGACCATCCAGACCATTGCGTTGGTTACCTACCTGATGGAGAAGAAGAAAGTCAATGGGCCATTCCTTATTATTGTACCGCTGAGGTAAGATCATATAGTTCATATATAATACGGTGACAACAGTGACAATGTCATAAGTTTCCTTTTTAATTTTTGCTCATTACCACTAACAATTTCATTACTTGTCAGTCTGTGACCATGCAGCTCTTTGTGACTGTAGCATTCCTTATTAAATTAAATCATATTACTCAAGTAGAAATTTATAGTTCATTTTCTGGTTGGCTTCAGTACGCTGTCGAACTGGGTGCTAGAGTTCGAGAAGTGGGCGCCGACGGTGCAGGTGGTGTCGTACAAGGGCTCCCCGCAGTCGCGCCGCCTCGTGCAGACGCAGATGCGCTCCACCAAGTTCAACGTGCTGCTCACCACCTACGAGTACGTCATCAAGGACAAGGGCGTGCTCGCCAAGGTACATGTATACTTCTATACTAATGTATAAAGCTGAAGACTTTGTTCGATTGTTTGAATGTGCTAATCTCAGGAAATATTGGTCCGATTTGAAAAATTCTTTCAGTATTAGATAGCTCATTTATCAAGGAAGTCTATCGGCTATATTAGCTTTTGAGCGCGACTTCGCACGCGTTGCTATTCAGAATATCATAATGTCAATAAGTAATGTAGTATATGAATTTAGATATTCCAAGGATAGCAGGAAATTTTACGGTACAGGGAAAGGGGAATTGTTTTACTCCGAATTAAACACGCGCGAAGCCGCGGGCAAAAGCTAGTCATACATATTTTGACAGCGGTTGAAGATGCTTACTTTTTTGGGAAATAGTTGTGATTCTATGTATGTAGAAACTGTTGAAGGTTTGAATAGGAAATCTCCAGCTGTGGTCCTATTTCAAGCTTAAGAATTACTGTTCATGTTTTAGAGTTACAGTTTTAAAAGCTGTAATATATACTAACTGCATTGGTCAATTATTTCAATGAAACATCAGTTTTGATTAGAGTGTTAGTTTGATTACATCATATTCATGACCCTAAGGTGTGTGCGTTCATTGCAGATGCTTTAAAGGCCTATGCCAGGTTCATTACTGTATTATTGCAATTTCACCCGTTTAAAGTTTTGTTTAGTAATTTTTAAATCACCCACAATGCAATCTGTTAAGTTACCTGGTGAGGTAAGAAGTTGCTTAACAGACAGAAACTATGATGGAGTTTGTTTTTATTTGGACCCAGTGGCCGTAGAACGCAACCTAGCGGCTGTAAGTATTCATACGGTATCTAGTAAAATAAATATATAAAAATTATAAGGCCAATCGTGCGTAAAAAGAACTAATCTGTAAAGTCAGTTGCGAGTCTGTCAGTTGCATTGTAAAGTCTCCATACATTTACATGAGAAAGTGTGGTTAACTTCGTGGTCGCGGCGCAGGTGCAGTGGAAGTACATGATAATCGACGAGGGCCACCGCATGAAGAACCACCACTGCAAGCTGACGCAGGTGCTGAACACGCACTACATCGCGCCGCACCGCCTGCTGCTGACCGGCACGCCGCTGCAGAACAAGCTGCCCGAGCTGTGGGCGCTGCTCAACTTCCTGCTGCCCTCCATCTTCAAGAGCTGCTCCACCTTCGAGCAGTGGTTCAACGCGCCGTTCGCCACCACAGGCGAAAAGGTCAGCTATGTGTATTACGCTGTATTACGTTTTTGGAGTTTACTCCTTAAAGGATTTGAGTTATACATACGGCCCTATACGGAAATTTTATGAGCAGTAACATCAAGTGTAACACGAAAGTTGAGGCGTTACGTAGAAAGAGACAATCATATTTATCTGTAGGATTGAACGTGCAAAAGAATGAGACGGAATACATTACACGGCGTTTCTTATTATTTGGTTCCGATTTGAATTTCGAATGCAATTAATTTAGGCTCGGCGGTGCTGCCGGTCTTAGGAGAAACAGCGTAAGTCCTGGATAGTAAGTTTTGAGTGAAATTGAAAAGATTTATCTCGAAACTAATTCTTTTAAAGTTCAATATTGTTTAAAATTCACATAACCAATTTATCTTCGCGTTCTAGCCTTCTATTATTAATAAAAGTGTGCTATAGGTGGAACTAAACGAGGAAGAAACAATTTTGATCATTCGTCGTTTGCACAAAGTGCTCCGACCGTTCCTGCTGCGGCGTCTGAAGAAGGAGGTGGAGAGCCAGCTGCCCGACAAGGTGGAATACATAATCAAGTGCGACATGAGTGGCCTGCAGCGCGTACTGTACAAGTGAGTACACCAATTACAGTTACACATTTGAGTTTAAGGGCTGAAGGACTGTTGATTGCACTGGTCATCTGTTGCACTGTAATGTTAATGAACATTGTTCTGTTACATTGCAAGTCTAATAATTATCGTAATGTTTCAAAATTACTAATTACATATTAACGAGAAAGCACCATAGAAGAGTGGTTTTTTTGAACATTTCCATTGATATCTAATAAAAACATTTAAATTAGACAGAGAACTTCAAACGGACACGAATACTAAATTAATAATGATATTAATTACTAGGCACATGCAGTCAAAGGGCGTACTGCTGACCGACGGATCCGAGAAGGGCAACAAGGGCAAGGGCGGTGCCAAAGCGTTGATGAACACTATTGTGCAGCTGCGCAAGCTGTGCAACCATCCCTTCATGTTCCCCCACATCGAGGAGAAGTTCTGCGACCACGTGGGCACCGGCAGCGGCGTCGTCTCCGGGTGAGGGACAAATACCACTTGTAGTGTTTCATTTGATATCTTCAATATCTCTTGTTTTCATTTTAAAAACACATTTGTATGTTGCATAGAAAATTTCGTGTTAGACAGCTACAGTTGTTTATTTCCCCAAGTTTCAATCTTGAGCTATATTTGACATTTGCAACTGTTCCACTGTTTATAATTTGTGCAATGAAGCCAGTAAGAACAAATATGTGTATTAAATTTGTATATCGTAAGGTGAATCGAATAATATCAAATTATGATGGAAACTGAAAATATTTTGATATGCTACAGTTATTATACAGCACTTTGTGACTATTGTACAATGCTTCTATACCGGTGCGATGTTGCAGGCCCGACTTGTACCGAGTGTCCGGGAAGTTTGAGTTGCTGGACCGCATCTTGCCAAAGTTGAAGCAGACCGGTCACAGAGTCCTGGTGTTCTGTCAAATGACCCAATGCATGACCATCATCGAGGACTATCTCTCTTGGAGAGCCTTTCAATACTTGAGGTTTGTTCAGTATTTTATTTATTATATCGCTGCTAATATTTATCTGTAATTATCTGCATGTAAATTCTAGTGTATACACTATATATATATTTTTTTATATATACTTTATATATAAACAACAATGTTCATAATGTACTATCTAATTATCTAGTGCAGTATCCAAAGTGCATTTCTTGGTGCATTTTGATGAATCATTTGTGATTCGCTATCGCTTAAAGCAAATAGAGCTTCCGTGGCATGTACATCCGATAGTAATGGCTCGATATCCGTTCAGACTGGACGGCATGACGAAGGCGGAGGACCGCGGCGAGCTGCTGAAGAAGTTCAACGACGTGGACTCTGAGTACTTCATCTTCCTGCTGTCGACGCGCGCCGGCGGCCTCGGCCTCAACCTGCAGAGCGCCGACACCGTCATCATCTTCGACTCCGACTGGAACCCGCACCAGGTACCCTCCAGCGACGCGGCGTCGGTGTGCCTGATGCGACCGTTAATTTTTTTTTTATAATTTAAAAGCCAAGCAAACAGGCAGACGGGCCACCTGATGGGAAGCGGTCACCGTCGCCTGGACACCTGCAACATCCGAGGAGTCGCCAGTGCGTCGCCGGCTTTGGAGGAGTGCTCTTTTTGCGCCTTTCTTGAAATCGACGAATTCGAATTGGGGAGTTGCAATTCATTCAATATGTTTTAATGCATCGCCTTTTTAATACAATGCAGGACTTGCAAGCGCAAGATCGCGCTCACCGGATTGGACAACGCAATGAAGTGCGGGTATTGAGACTCATGACTGTCAACTCGGTGGAAGAGAGAATTTTAGCTGCAGCCAGGTACATATTTAGCTGTCTGTTGAAAAATTTCATAATTGTTTAGCTTGTAAATAACGATTTATTTTCTTGTCTTCGATTGAAATGTGTTGTATTGGTTTATGTAATCTTTACCATTTTTAAAATTTATCATTACACGGATAATACTATTATGAATCTGTAAATCTAAACAAAATTTACATTTTTTTTTAGATACAAGTTAAACATGGATGAAAAGGTCATTCAGGCTGGCATGTTCGACCAAAAGTCGACTGGATCTGAGCGGCAGCAGTTCTTACAAAGTATTTTGCATCAAGATGGAGATGACGAAGAGGTTGATTGAATTTATATAGTTTTATTAAGTCTTTAGAAATAATTTCTAAACTGTTTATTGTAATAATATATGGTATTAATTATTAGGAAGAGAACGAAGTGCCCGACGACGATCTGATCAACGAGATGATCGCGCGCTCGGAGGAGGAGCTGGAGATCTTCAAGCAGATCGACCTGGAGCGCAAGAAGGTGGAGACGCAGTCGCGGCTCATCGACGAGTCCGAGCTGCCCGACTGGCTGGTCAAGGACGACGACGAGGTCGTGTGCAACAAGGTGCGTGCATTCACCCTTCCTAGTAGAGCTGTAACACACCGTATATATTCAGTACAAAGTAACGGGTACGCCATCAAGTGCCCGAGTTACGAAACGTTACTCACGGATGCATTTCGTTACTCGCATGTTTCGTATTTGATGAGTGCGGGGAAACTTTGTAACAGTTTGCTGATTGTTCGTGTTCCGCATGCTCGTGCGTATCTATCAAAAGTAACGAGTAACATAACGATACGTAAGTAACGGGTATCACTCACTATCATAGTAACGAATACATACGGGTACACAATTTTTCGTTACTTTTACAGCTCTACTTCGTAGTCCCACACTCCTGAACACCGCTCTCCGCTTGTACTGAGAGGGTTTTAGCCCGTAGTCATATTTTTTTTCACCCTTTTAATGGTCCACTGCTGGACCAGATCTCCTCTCATTAGGGATTATGGGATTAGGGGAGTCATATTTGGCGTTCACTAAAATTGCCCGGTACTTTAATATAGGGCCAAGGTTGGAATTATCTGGATGTGGACGAAACACTCGGACGCGGTTCGCGGCAACGCAAAGAGGTGGATTACCGCAACTCTCTTACGGAGAAGGAGTGGCTCAAGGTCATCGATGAAGATTCGGAAGAGGAGGAGGAAGAAGAAGATGACGAGGACGAGGTCCTCGACAAGAAGCGCAAGAAGGGACGCAAGCGACGGTCAGTCAAGTAACAACATGTCGTTTGAAAGAATTAGCTGATGCATCTAGAAATTGCAATCTATACCTGATATGCCCTTTAAATGTTATATTATATTTCATTAAAAGATTGGTTACGATGTCAGTATAAACAAAGTAACACATTTCAAATTACATTACATTGCATGTAAGTATGTATATATAAAAATATAAATTTCAGTCGCAACCAGGAGGATTCTGATGAAGATGAAGCGCCGTGCTCTTCTAAAAAGAAAAGCAAAACCGAAATAAACATGTTGAAGAAACGTCTCAAAAACATAATGAAGAAAGTTATCGATTATACTGACGAGTAAGTCTTTCTTAGCTTGTCGGATTCTCATGTGTATCTAAGAAAATGCTCTATAGTATAATTTATAAATGTTGATGCAGGAGTGGCACAGTGTTGGCCGAGCCGTTCATGAAGTTGCCCTCGCGCCGCGAACTTCCCGATTATTATGACGTCATAAAGAAGCCGTTGGATATCAAAAAAATTATGAACAGGATTGAGGACGGAAAGGTAAGCTGTATAAAATTTAATTATGAATATCACTTTTGTCTCAAATCATAGAATAACCGGTTCAACATCGTGTTCTCGGTTTTACCAATATAAACATATAAGTAGTAAATTTTCTGTCTCTAAAAAATTCCTTATTTTAATCCGCTAGGGACCTGGCGTGATGTTTATGTATTTATGTATGTATGTATGTTAAAAAAACTTGTTTATACATTTTGTTATTTCTATTGTAGTACAATGATATATCCGACCTAGAGAGGGACTTCTTCACGCTGTGCGCAAACGCTCAAACGTATAACGAAGAAGCTTCGCTCATTTACGAGGACTCTGTGCGTTTGCGTAACGTGTTTATAGAATTTCGACGTCGCTACGACAGTGGACAGAACTCGGATGATTCTGATGACAATGATAAAGGTAATTTTTCTTTCAACTGTTAGATCACATATAGCCTAAAGTTTTCCTGAAGATAAAATATAATTATAATGAAAAATACATTTTAAATCATTTGTATAAAACATTTACAATGACATACCCACACATTGTACTAATGGTACGTTCAGACTACGACACAAATTCTGACATAAATGTCAGACATTAATGTCTGTACTGTTTACACT
>DWQT01001254.1:0-17550 GCA_018244895.1 Myscelus amystis hages
GTTGCATTTCTTTTTCTAAAACGCAAACCTCTAGATAATTAACACAACTTTACATAGTATAAAACAAAGTCGCTTTCGCATCCTGTCGCTATGTATGCGTAGATCTTTAAAACTACGCAACGGATTTTGATGCGGATTTTTAATAGATAGAGTGATTCAAGAGGAAGGTTTACACGTATAACTAGCTTTTGCCCGCGGCATCGCACGCGTTGCAATTCAGAATTTCTTAATGGCAATAAATATGAATTTAGATATTCCAAAGATAGCAGGAAATTTTCACAGTATAGGGAAATGGGAATTGTTTTACACCGAATACAACGCACGCGAAGCCGCGGGCCAAAGCTAGTTACTTCATAAACCGCTGCGGGCTGTGTAGGGACTGCGGCCGTTTGTATACGCGATGTGTGACCTATTTTGAGTCGCTGTTTCCCTATGGCTGCGCGGCGAGCCGTGCGGAACCCATATCGTTGATTAGTCGTCTTACAGTTATTAACGCTCTAGTCCTCGGGGATCCGCGCGCGTACAACTCGGGCGGGTGAGAAGTAAGCGCCATCTGTAATCGTTTAGACCACCAGCGCATACAATGCTGTGACGGAAGATAAAAGACGAGGGAAATACAGTTGAATTACGTTTGCAGGCGATATTGGATTTTTCAATTAATTTATTCTGTTAATTGAATGTGCTCACGTGTATATTACAGGCTACGATCTCCGTTCTCAAGAGTAGTGAGACATCTGTGAACAAGCTCTAATAGTGCTGATACAAGCCGTCCTTATATGTACGGAAATAATGTTAATCGGAGTCCTTGTAGCAAATTGCCAATAATCCTACTAACGCCTATCATTATCTGACCTAACTTCCACTAAGAGGCCTATTCGTACGGTCCTATTAGACGTTGGTCGCAGATATCCGCAGCTGGAAAATGCCACTTGTGACTGTTACCTACTCGTTTTCTGTTCACATTTTTTCCACCCTTTCAGTAGTCCACTTCTGGACCGGGTCTCCTGTCATAGTGACAAGTACTTAGGCCATAGCTTACCACGCCGGCCAAGTGTGGATCGGTAGATCTCACATGAGAAAATATTACGTAGATGCGACATGGTGTTGATTGCAGAGGGCAAGTCGCTGGCGACGTCGTACGAGTGCAAGTTCATCGAGACCTCCGTGGGGATCAACCACAACGTGGACGAGCTGCTGGTGGGCCTCCTCACGCAGATCCGGCTCAAGCAGCAGCACGCGGAGAGAGTCAGGTCCGTCCTGGGTTGACTAATGACTAGTTGTCGCGGTCTGCAGGCGCACGGTTCAATAAAACGAGTTGCCGACGGAATATATGTGTATTCTCTATTACAGTGTACGATGTACTGTGTTAGTGCCGGCTTAAGACTATTTATATGTAAGGTGTTAGTAATGAATTCATAAATAGGGCGCGCTTACGAATACGAATGATTGATGCTAATGTTTAGGTAACCTACTTGGAAGGCAGGCACACTGGAACAATTTCCCGACAATAAGATACTTTATTGTATAAGACGCTTGTGTCCCGTTACAACAAACAGATACAGGACGATATAATTTGGTGGTGCTATCACCTAACGATTTCTTCCAAACATCAGCACAACTTAAGGTAAACATACCTAGAAAGCTAAGCAGGATGCATGCAACAAATTATTATACAAAAACAAAAATATCTATTCAATTGTAAAGTAAACAGAGACAGTGACATAGTCGGGTTTTAAAAGAACACCTTTATACTGACGTCGACGTTTATATTTAACGGCGGTACACCCTTGCCGCGATACCGAGGAGCACATAATTTCCAAAACAAGTATAAATCTCGAGCATCCGAAGGTCTTATCACAAGTTCGGTAAAGGGAAAACGATCGTAAAAAAAGTGATAAATTTACATAAAAGTGTGATAAAACCTCTCTCTACCAAATTATTTCAGCCACACTCGCCGCGTTTACGGTTATAAACGGTACATTACTCGGTGGCCAGTGATTTTGGGTCGAAGTTATGGTATTAAATTAAGGACAACTCGTGCAGAAGCGATACGCGCGCCCCTAGCGCCCTCTATGATGCTTTCAATGGCAGTAATATTGAAGTGCTCCGCTGTTATTTTTTACTTATTTACAGTTTATATATGTATTTAGTTATATCTTGTAATATACAATAGCAAACAAGTCAGAGGGTAAAAGTGCAATTTATTTCCTCAAGATTGTACAGGTTTCGTTCATAACACGGGTGTTTATGACACTGAGTTCTATTTTTAAATACATATGGCAAACATTACATGAAATGGCTGTCAGCTGACCGCCCCTGGGTAACTTGGGATCCGAACCAAGGCTGATAGACTGCTGAACGTGTTAACAGTATTAAATAACGATAAATAGCCTTATACCGGTTCTGATACTTAACAGAAAACGCAGTACCTCGCGCAAGAACCGCAGCCGCGCGCGCTCCCCGCTCGAGAACGACGCCACCGCTACCGCGCCCGCCTCCGCTTCCGCTGCGAGTACGCCGCGTAAACGCACCCGACTCTCCGCCAGTGTTAAGGTACGTTTACCTATCATTTATGTAACAGATATACAACACAAGTGTTGGCAGTCGCGGATGCCGGCTGCAATGCTCCTCACCGCGCCGCTCTGCATTAAAATACCATCAATGTCGATGGTCAAAAGTGATATGTGTTTTATGATTTACAATATGAAGTGGTCCCGTTGCAGGTGCGGGGGCTGCTGGGCCGGGTGTGGGCGCGCGACTCCAAGTCCAAGTCGTGCGAGAACCTCCACGTGCTCTAGCATTCGGTCGCCGAGCCCGTCGCATGCTTCCCCTTCTTCGACTGCGCCACCAACTACTCGTAAACCGAACTCAGCCGGAGCTACCCGACTTGGAGCGAATTTATTTGAATTTGGAACGATTCGCCCGCGTCGCCTGGAATTGCCTGATTGCTGAGCGATATCGCTTGTGATTTGATAGGCATTCCCCAAGTTTGGGTAGTGCTGCCTGATTTTGGAAGGAGTAGCTTGTGTTTAGGTTTTTTGCCCCAGTTATTATTGTATTATGTATTTATTTATTTAGTTCAACGTTAATTAATATGTTAAGAGTTAAGTTTAAGTGGTTTCGTCTAATTGTTTAGGAGATAATTTAAAAGACATATTTCGATGTTCTTGTGGCCATTAAGTTCAATTTTTCTTATTGCTTCATCTTCATTTACGAAGGAAATATTCGTTAAGGGGAAGGACGGGCCGGCGACTAAATAATATAAAATAAAAATGAAAATTTAAAATCATTCCATGTACTCGTAAAACATTTCACGAAATGATGAATTGTGCATAATAACAATATTGATGAATAAAACATTATGTCAGTTACATAAGCTGGCAAAATTGACAATTGCCAATGAAATAAATCGAAAATATTCAATGACAAAAATGACTATCTGTGAAAACAAATTTAATATCACTGTCATAAATAAATAAATTATTACAACATACAAGACAAATATTAAACAAGATGAAATTGAATCTTAATTATCTTAACTTATACTTTATTCAGATCTTAATGTCAAAATCATAATGTTTTACGTTTATTCTCTCAGTAAATGATAATTTAATAGTTTTCGAAAAAAAAAATTTTTAGGTACTCTTTATGTATTCCAGTAGTTGGATAGGATTTAATAAGGGTCCTACACGACATGTGAGTCGAAACAAAACAATGATACGAAAGAAATAGTACTATCAAAATGTTAAAGAAACAATCTAAAAAGATAGCCAATCTTGATCCTAACAGAGCCAAAATATTCGGATAAAAGATACTGGTATTACCTACAAGTATTAATATTGATTCTAGATACTTTATTTGAAAATATTAGGAACCAATTTAGAATTGGATGTATTGGAAAGAAAGTATAGACCTGCATGCAATTAATACTTAGGAGACATTAGATGCGGGCGGGGGGGAGGGGGGGGGGGGAATACTCGATATATTTACAACGGTGTGTGTAATTGAGTGTAATTTCATAGAAATGATGGATTTAAAGTATTAGTAGAGGTATCAAAGTAATAATATTAAGTATCAAAAATATATGTGATCCCATTGTGACTCCTTATTATAAATGTTCGTATTCCATACCAATTAGACGTTAGATTATAATTATCATATTTGATATAATCGTTATTATTGTGTAATTTGTGGCGTTCCATTCGTGTGTAGCCTGAATTTTATTTGTGAATTAATGTTTGATAGATTTAAACAGCGAATTGATAAAAAAAAAATATTATGGCCAATTGCAACTTGGCATGATTTAATCTTACTTTTGAAATAAATCTCATTTTTAAACATCGTTTTCGTTTCGCTGTTAATGCTGAAGCGTTGTCAATACAAAATTATTATTGGGTGAAAGATGCTTTTTACGAGTACTTCAGTGTAGTTCTTTGTATTTCCGTACTAGGCTAAGTTAAGTGTTTGATGTGCGTTTTTGATGAATCAGACGTATTAGTGATATTTGTGGCAATACTATGTGTCACCTGTATGTCACCTATCAATTGTTTTATAATTAAGGAGTTTTTAAATTGTTTCCTAGTCCTGTCCCACTCGCTCTTGAAACTTTACTAGCTTTCAACGTTACATATGTCACTTAATTTTGGGCCATACCACACGAGCAAGACATGACGTGACAGTAATGTTTTCATATGGCGTATGGAGTACCGCCAACGGATCTGAGCGATTGCTGCGGCAATTCGTAGAGCAGGAGATCATATGTACATGGATAGACAACTCAACCGACTACAAATTCTATTGTCGATAAAATAAAATTCTTCGTACATTTATTGCCACCACCAGTCGCAACGGACACGCCGCCGCCAACGTCGGTCTGACATCCTAGTGAGGTATGGCTCTAGACAGTGTTTAATTATAATTACTACTATATTTTGAAAGCCTTGATCGATTTCACTCGACTTGAAAGAAATAATAATGTAATGGGTCCACAGCTTCAAGTTTTGAGCTAAACGAATTAGGAATAGGCGTTCGGTGAAAATATTAGAGGGTGATACAAAAAAGTATACACAATTAGGCGATGTAGACGAAGTAGCGCGACGTAGCTAGGCTTTAATAGGGTTTCGAAAGTACGGAAGCTGCGAAATAAACGGAAAATGTACGGTTGCAATATGTGGAAGAGGTTTAAGAGGTTTGTCCAATCTAAATACTCAGTCTAAATCATTCTCGGTGAACAATCTGAACTCAGGAATGATCTTCAAGAAGTCGCTAGGATTTAGAAATTCAGAACTGGCTGCAATGGCTCCGATAAAGGAAAGAATAACTCTGGAAGTAAGCTAAAAGAGCGAAGCAGAACACGCCACCGACGATACGATACAACAACCTCAATTTTCATACTTTGATGTAATGTAATCCAATGTAAACCACGGATTCACATTAATCCATTATCAATTTCTCGAATCCAATAGTAACGAGTATGGTGGTAACCGAGAGCAAATGCCGGAGCAATGCCGCTTTCATTCTAGGGTTTATAAGACAATTATTTGGACAAACCTCACGATGCATACCTTAAACTGACTCTTGGAGCAAGCAGTCGAAGTGCACAATATACAGATTATACAAAAAAGGAGCTTCTACCTACAATATCTAAGAGTACCTGGACACAGTGTCGACAAATGCGTATTGAAAAAATCGACTCCATCCAGAATAGATTGCCAACTATCAAATTAAATTAGTTCCTGTTTTTATTTGGTAGTTCCAGCAGGTTTGGTATCCGCGTCGATGTGGGTCTTACAGTTTATACCCCTAGACCCGTAAGCGTTTGAAATGATTTTGGATTTGAATGCCTGGTATTAATGAAAAGTGTAATTGTTTAATCCCTCCGTGAGACCCGTTTGCCTTATTTTATTAGATTCAAATTTTTTTACGTGTAATAATTATAATGCTCTGTATACCATCATTCAATTCGTAGATATCGGCATTAGCATTCCTATTTGTGTTTTGAATGATGGCATACATAGCGCACCCCTAGTGCGTAGTTGGCGCTAGGTATATTAACAATTGTATTAGTCATAATAATATTGTAACCAGAATTAATATCGCTAAATGTAATATGTAGATGTATTTTAAAATTTACTGTACTTCGATGTCAATAGATTCTGTGTGCCTCGAACAAGTCTCATTGATTGCATTTCCGTGAATCTTGACTATGCTTCTTTGATCGAATGTTTCTGTAGCTTCATCTCGTCTCATTGTATTTCTATGAACATTAATCATGTTTCATCTATTATATTTCTGCAGATCTTGAACATGTCCTTGTTCTAGCTATTTTGAATGTGTTTCATTAACTGTATTTCTGTGTACTTTGCTCAGACACGTCGCTCTTACCTTAGGCCTTTTACATAACAATTTTAATGAAATACGTTAGCAATCAATGGAACCTGTTAATAAACTAGAGTTTTGATGTGTAAAGTATTTAGATAGTTACTACCTACTAGGAAGCTTGGCCTTCCGCCAGTACTTAGCAGATCTATAATACAAGTATGGAAGCGTAACTCCGATTTAATTGCTAAGGGTACTCAAAATATGCCATGAAATATTCTGTTGTTAATGCTACCCACCTTCAGTGCCCCAAGTACAAGAAAAGCTTATATTGTTTTATTTTCGAAGAAAATGTTTTAAAAAGTTGTTGACAGCTGAGTCTAATTATACTCATATTAACATATCCTAATTGGACTGTTAATACTAATATTCCTGTAGTTACTCGTGTTTGTTTGCTACTATCATCACGTAAGCAACTGCACGGATTATTAGAAGAAATATAATTAGAACAATCAAGGGGGTTTTTGAAAATAACAGGCCATTGAACAACAATGGGAATTTGATATCAATGCTAGTGACGTCAGCAACATATTTGATATTGTCTACCGTAGCTACGCTTCTGTACTCATTTCTAATGATGTGTCAGTGTAATTTTGTATCGCAGTGAAAAAAATGCTTACAACCCAGGGTCCAATAAAAACACCAATCTCATTTCGCCCTTGGACATTCCTGGACCATTCGAACCTAGCCTAGTAATCAGCAGTAGATTAATCGATTGTAGTTTGGCTAGAAACCGACTGTGAAGGTGTTTAAAACCTATAGTATTACTTGTTATCGTCCGTTGTGTTGTCCCGAGTCGGACCGCTAGAGGTCAGTACGGGCCCCGGATACTGAAGGTTTTTTTTAGTTATCTCTCATTCTTCGTTGTCAGCGCTACGAGACCGGAGCCGTCCATAAAATACGTCAATTCTTCCTTTCCAACTTCCATTCAACCCCAGCAATATCGACGATTCAATACCCCCTCATTTATAAAGAATATTTACTTCTTTCGTTAACTCAAATTTAAAAATCACGTGTTTCTTTACTGGTACATATTTCACATCACAATTTGAAGCAGAATTAAAGGAGCAGTTGGTGGCGTTTATATAATATTTTTTTCATTAGTCTATCATTTATTTCATCTGTATCCTCTCTGATGTTGAAGGGATATCGCCACTTTTTATGAAATCAAAGTTATGTAAAGCCAGATGGAGCCTGTGTTTGCGTATTTAGTGGATGGTCCAGAATTAGTCAGGGATTTGACAATAAGGGTGACACGAAAATAGATAGCTCTGCAAATTTTCATGACATCGTCATGGATCCTTGTAGTATCATGAGCTATGGTATAAGTTACTGATTGAAGATGAATTAACATCATTTAATTATTGACCTCATATAATTATGAAATGCAAGTTAAAGGCGGACAGAACTGATTATTGAGAGCACACAATCACTCGCTATTTCCCATAGCGTTACAGAGACAGGATTTCCACGTCATTCGCCTCTTCTACTCACATCAGAAGCCTCATAAAGGCCCACTTATTAGAGAAACTTTTGATCGGCTATTCTTTAAGTACGTTTTCGATTTCATTAAATTTGATTGAAAATGAAAAAATACAGTGATAATCAGTCTAAACGAAATCAGGGAGGATCACAATTTTCATCCTATCAATGTGATTATTCTTGCTTTCTTAATAAGCGGTCAGTGATATAGCTAGCAAGTTTCGTCGGTCACAATTTTGTGCATGAATCCAAATTATACAAAATTTACAATTGTAAACACATCTACTGCTGTGTCCCTTTGCTTTCCCCGCTTTTTATATACGGGAATCGATATTTGATGTTTAACTTCAATATGAGAATTAGCAAGTCCCAAGTCTGAACCTAATATAAGTTCACGTATACGAATTGTTTCAAAAACTCTGGAAACGATTCATTTATTCCGAAAAATCGTAGTAAAACTAGCTCAAATTGAAACATACAGACAACTATTTAATTTTTGTGTGTTTATTGCTTTATGAGTGACAATAAAAAAGCTGATAATATTCCAAAATTCGCTAACCAGTAATCCAAACTGTAGAGTATGAAAGTATTGAGAAACTTTTTAACGCGTGTAAAGTGCGCAGCGCCTGAAAATATAATTGCAACTGCATCGTGGTTTTTCTTCTCAAAAGATTACCTTTGCATCGCGCAGCCCTTGTGTGATGTCATCTCTTTTAGAGCATTACATTATAAGATTGGAACAAGATAACATTGTAATGATTTTGGCCTTATTCTAAAGTTATTACGATGCTTGAAATGAGCGGTTCTAGAAATATTGTTGAAACAATTCGTATAATAATCCCATTGGACCACGTTAAGCAATATATCTATATATTTGATAGGCCAATAGGATTTTCTTAGTAACTGTAGGCGTAGCTTACGTAGGGTTTTATATTATTGTAATAGTAATAGTGTTAATTTAATAATACCTGTCGTAATATTGGCGTGTCCATGTACCAATTATTAATAATCTATTGAACAGTACGCTGTAGTTGTGTGTCATTTGAGTAATGTTTTATTGACACTCAATTATATTATTTAGGTTCAGTTACCTGTAACAGAGATATTAGTAATATCTTATATTTTGTTGTTTAAGTGTAGGTACTGTCAGGAATAATTTAATTATTCGGTATTGCATGTATATTATCATAACCGTAGAGTTGCAGATCTTGGCATTTTCGAAAAAAAAAATGTATCCTTAGAGCTTACTTTTTTGAAAATTTGTACACGTTATAGAGAAATCGTATTAATCCTTTAGCTTTGCATTATATACTCCATCGCGAAACGTATGATACAAAAAACAGTTATAATTCATTCAATATACTTAATAAATATTATATCACATTTGCTGACTTCATCGGAATGTACTTCTGAAAGATACTGAGTATTAACATATCGTTTTCGTAATTATTGAAATTTCAGAAAAATTTTCGCGCACAATTATGAAAATATCACAGAAAAGAACTTGAACATTCTGGAAATTGTTTTTTTTTCCCTGTAATTTTTACTAGCAATTTTGTATATTATAATTATTAATTAATGTATTATGTGTTAAATGTGAAATTTCGAAATATATTCTGATGTATCTTATATAAAATACGTGGTGTTTTATTTCATACCGCTCTCAATGACTATTATAGGACCTACTTATTATTTTAAACAATTGGCCTAATTTTTCTTACATATTCCTACGAATATTGAAAATTTCGTTACTAACTACTATTCAATTAATTTTATTGCAAACAGTCCTTTTGTTTGGTAACGAAAAAATATAGATAATTTTATCTCATACTTTGTATGAATACAACGCCATCTGCTTTTTTTTCTTGATAACTCAATACTCGAGACATGTTTTTAACAACCGCTGCCGCGCCACAATTTTTTAAATAAAATAATCAATTTCAAATATATACACAAATGCTCAAAACACCTCAGTGTAATGTTTCTCTCTCTTCTTTTTGTCCACCGGTGTCTTCTTTGTTGTCTGTCAGCTATGGACGAGCCTTATGTAGTTCACCTTCATTTCCTAAAATTGTAAATAATGATTATCGCTGGAGTCCGACCACTCAGCGAACAAAAGTAAAATACTTTGTTTAAAAATGTAATTTTTAATATAAAAAAATAACCTAACACATATTTACAATCTTAATAGAGTTTACAGAAATATTACGTTACCGTTACTTCTTTGTTAATTTACGTAAAGTTTTGCTTAAACATAAATCGCACTTACAATCAGAATCGCTTCAATTCAAATGCATTATTTCTATTATTAAATTATTAATAATAATCATTAAACACATTCCTCTAGAAACCGAGCGAGCTTTCGCACCCGCTGTGGCGGTCGCAGGGACCTACAATATTTTTTAAATGCAAATCACAAGAAATTTTTAGCAATCCAAAGACGAAGAGAAACGACTCTAATTGTTATTGTTTAAAGTAAAGCTATGGTTTTAAAACCTTCTCACTATGAGAGGAGACCCGAGTCCAACAGTGAAACAATATGAAAGTGAAAAAAACCTAATACTGCATGAAGACCCGGTAGACCGAACCGCACCGGAGCCGTGACGCTTCCACCGTTTCTGAAGAACCTAGTACCCAGAGGTGCGGTGCAGAAATGATTGTTTCCACTATGCAGAAGGATTCAATCGAATACCTCATTACCCCAACCGTACAATTCAGGTTTGACGATTCCTTTCGAAATACTCGTATAACTCCAAAAAACCTTCAAACATAATCTGTGAGATTATTATGCAGGATCCAACTCTTGGATATATTCAAATTGCGCATGGAACCATTTTATAGAGAGATCTTGCAACCTGCCGAGTGATGTTTTAGGTAAAATCCTGGTCTGAATGGAAACCATTAATAGAATCGTAAGAGAGAGCGGACTGCGCTCAGAACGTTTCGTTGTCGAACCACTGCCACATCTTCGGCTTGGTGTAGTCCAGCTCATATTCTTCGCACTTCTGGCTAGTTATTCTGGAAAAAGTGTTTTTACCGAATTAATGTAAGATAAAGAAGACAGAACTCGAAGAACATTTCTAGATTCCATGTCTACGCCGTGATCCGTAAATCAGTTCACACCACTTCCAAAATTGTTCGCAGTTTATGTAATTGAGTAGACTGACCTGGTGCGCCTGACGCAGCGGACTATGGGGTGCGCGCGGCGGAAGCACTGCGGGCCGAGCACGTTGAAGTAGGTCAGGCCGATCTGCGCGGAGACCAGCGAGTTGGTCTCCCGGAGACAGTCGCGGAACTTGAGGTCGCAGCTGCAGTGAGACCTGAAAGGAAAACCAAGTAACAACATGAAGACAGAAATGTGTGGAAGGTACAGAAATCGGCCAAAATTTTGGTGAAAATAGGATGCGAAATCTCCTGGCAATGTGATTAAATACATATTCTGGTTGGAGATGGCCAGTGCTGGAGACACATGCTTAGAACACTGTTGAGTTACAATCATTTTATGGGTTTATTCTAAGCAAGAGTGAATAGGTACTTTGTACGCATTTATAGTTAATCTTCATCAAAACAAAGCGTCAAATAAATAACAGACGAACCGGCGACAGGTACATTTTCAAGAGAAAACGTGCATAATTACCTTTTCTACGGAGCAATTATAAATTTCACTATTTCACAATACGCATAATTATAATTGAAATATAATTATATTTAAATGTTCCCTTTCTAACAAGCGTTTACTGATTTCTATAAGAAATATTATAATATATTCCCTTAAAAAAGTAGAAACTTGCATTTTTTTCTTTTTCACTGTGCACAAAATTATAAAGATAATTATTGTTTTTTTTTTTACTTTTCTATATGTGTACCACCTATAGGACTGCAGTTTTTCTGACGTAAAGTAGTCAATGAAACCCATATCTTATATCGATTACAGTTAAAGTCTATTTCTAATAGTTTTATTATAATTTTTACAATAGCCCTTTTGTGTGGTGGTCAGTGAATTGGAAATACTGAGAGCCGGATGGTGGGTTCACTCGTCTCAAGCGGCGATATACGAGTAATATGATACGATTACCACTTAACCACAGCACATTTACACTGTAAAAATAACCGCTGCTCAGATAAATGCGAAAGGTACAGATTATTTGCGTAACAGTTTAATTTTTAAATTAAACGTGACATTAATAACTCAATTCGCGGTAAACAGTTCGGCGGCACACTTTCACCGCGGCGCCACGTAACGAGACAGCGATGCTCGGATGGAAACGAACAAGACAGAACATAGTGATAATTAATTAGAAATGAATCACAGATACCGTAACTTATAAATTGTCGTGCGTAACGACTATGACGAATTCGTCAAGATTTTAGTCGGTAGAAAACCTTTGCCTCTGTCTTTACGGGAAATCGGCGTGTCTGTATGTATACATACTCGTATGTATGTATATAAACAACCCATTCATAAAAGACTCTCAAGCCCAGTTCACACAGTATTCACGCGGCTTTACATAAAAGCACTCACAATCATTACGCAAGGTTTTGTTAAGCCTTTGTTACTCGGTTCGAACTGATGCGTGTGAGCGGCGTGGCGGAAGTGGTCTTTAGTGTTTAGTAATGGATTCAGTTAATGACAAATTAATGCTGACTTTGTATACAACTGGCGTCTTAGTTTAGTGGTTAAAGACGCCGTGTGCTAACCCGAGTACGATTCCCACCGAGGACAAAAATTTGCATGTTCTGTTTGGATGTAATGAAGACATTTATATAAATATGTATGATATACTATATTACACGTTTAATATTCTTATACGGTGGCATATAGCCGTGAAAGGAATTATCGCAATTAATAAATATTAAGTACTGAAATTATTATTTGTTAATCCTAATTTTCGTAACACACCGCTGTGAATAGTAAACAGATAAAATTGAACAAGAACCTGTTTTGAGAGGAAGAAGTAATAGATTTAAGGCCGACGACAATAAATTTCCTCACGATCACTTCTCTGACGCACTCGTATGTATAACATGGGTAAGTGCGTCATTTGTGTAAGTGTAATGTCTATTGATGTATACAGATTTTGTATATTTTAAAGAGTTGTATGTAGACAGTTGACATAGAGTTTGTTACCTTATCTATACTGATATAATAATCAGCTTAAGTCTAATAATCAAATCTAATCAAATCTAATAATAAAATAATAATCAGCATGTTGGCAGTGGTAAATATCTGAATATTATTATACCAATAGGTAGACAGATTAATTTTGATGAATCGAGGCGATTTTTATTTCAATAAGTAAAAACAATAATCTACAGACATACGAATGATAGCGCGGTGTAAGTTTAATAGGCGCATGAAGGTTTACCTGTATTTTTTGGATACTAAAAATAGTATTCTAAGCGAGTGAAACTGTGGGTGATTGCTAGCGTTTTATACAACTTACATAAGAAGGCATTCATATAGTATTGTCAAGTTATTAACACAACGTTGCACGTTGTTGACATGTTGTTACGATATCGTAAGAGATACGCAATGCAGCCTCTGCCGCTAATGGACATGTATACATGTGAAGATCTGAAGGAATGAGGTACTGTGTACTTTTATGTCCTTCGATACATGCCATTTTCTTCTTTTCGTGTATAATTGTTACACGTTAAAATTAAAAAGCCAAATCAGAAATAACGTAAGAAAAACGAAACTACTTCATACACATTAGAACCAATAAATACGAGTACATTCTATTCTAAGAATTCGACGTTACTATAAATATTGTATTGTTTCTTAGAATCTATCATCAATAAGTTAATTGAGATAGCATTTTTTTATTGGAATTGCAACTCGCTGACGAGTCGTGGGGGGAATAATTAGCATAAAGCTGTTAACTGACCGTGTGAAGAGCCCGGTGTTGGTGAGGCCGTACTTGGTCTCCCCGGCGGCGATGTACAGCTTGCAGGCGTCGTGCTGCCGGCAGCACGTGTCCGTGAAGAAGAACAGCCCCAGGTCGCCGGAGCGCGCCTGCGCCGCGTGCCCGCCGCCGCACCACACAGTTCCTGGTCAAGGTTTGTCGTTACAATTAAACCATTTTCCAATTCTTACATTAATATGAATACTGGTTGCACTTGGTCTAAGGGTTCTGATGGCCTGATAAAGATTTCGGGAAACCACTGCATTTAAAAGATCCAAGACTGGTTAGACTTACGAGAGGCCCATATTCAGCAGTGGGCTAAAACTAATAGACGGATATGAGCTTTTGAAACTTACTTGACTGACGCAAAATACCATTGAAGTGACATAAATGTTATGTGTTCTTCAATTAAAACCGTCAGAAAGACGATTTTCTTGGAAAAATCGTACAAAGTTTTATTACTCAAATACTATACTATACTACTCCTTCTTCTGGTCTTCCACAAAGACTCAAAAGAATTCAAGCGGCTATGGCTTGTCTTTTTTTTCTACATCATATTTTAAACATCCACTTTTAAACTGCTCTGGACTCACCAGGATAGATGGTCTGCACCCGATCCTTAAAAGCATCAGCCATAGAGTAAGCAGCGTTCGCTACGCTGGTAACTCCTGACGCCAAACTATTCAGGAATCCTCGATCGCTGTCCAGAGAGCCGTAGTCCCTGACGCCAGCCATCAGTTGGCTAAGGGGTTTGCCGAGGCCTGAAGATATTGTCTTGATGATGCCACGAGTAAACTGACCTGAATCAACATGGGCTTACAATGAAAACAATCGTCTTTGATCTAGTTACTTTCTATAAATGCATAGTTTTCTTTCGGGCCTTCTTACTATTTCCATTATTAATTAAAATAATTCAATAAAAAGGTAAAGTAAGTAAACGTAAGAATATTCATTTCTTTAAAATAGTCACTGAGGATCTTAGTGAGTCAGGTACATACCTAATCCGCCATTTTCTTCTCTACTTCGCAATCTCTCGGCTTCCAAGGCTTCGTTTTGTTTTTGCATGCGTCGGAATAAATCTACAATTCCCTTAGGAACCACTCTCTCTGCCACAGTTTCTACAACACTTTCAACTACACTTTCAGCAAACCCAAATATTACAGACAGCGCATCTGTCTTGGGCGCTTGTGTAGGCACAATGTCTTTGGAATCGTAGTAATCTTCAGGTACCTCTGAAAAATCTTCTGTATCTAGTTCTGTGAATATTGGTACTTCACCATTCGATTCTGTTGAGTCAAATTCGTGTCTTTTAGCGATTTCCACAACTTTGCTAGAGTTTGTTTTTAAATCTACTGTATCGTTAACTATGATATTATCCGTAGTTGAAAAGACATAATCTTCGGTGGTAATGTTTTCATCATTATCTATTTTTTCATTATATTTGTTACCATTAACTTCCGTCGTGGTCATACTTATAGTAATATTTTTGGTAGTTTCGTCCTTAAAATCTATAACCTCTAGGGTATTTTCAGTGGTGTCTTCCTTTTCAGTAGTACCCTCAGTAGTCGGGTTACTGCTGGTTTCTTCTGTAAGAGTTTGTGATGTAACCGTAGTAGTACTTAACTTTAGTATACTTTGCGTTGTTCGTTCGTTCTTCGTTGTGGTTTCCACTGTTTCTGTGGTTAGTGTAGTATCTTCCGACATTTGCGTCGATGTAGGCAGAGTAACAGTTTGATTAATAACGATATTAAGCGTTACTTTCTCTGTTGTCGTCAAAGGAATGACTGTTAAATCGGGCTCCGCGGTACTCTCAACTAAACTTATAAGAGCATTTTCAGTTGTACTTAAAAGTTCTAGTGGTATAACACTTAATTCTGTTGTTTTCTCATCAGCATCGGTTGTAAATTTGGGTTCACTTACATTTACAGCTCTATTGTCTTTTAATATTGCATTACTCTTAGCAGGATGCACGTTATCAGGTGTTCTTGTTGTATCGCCAATTTTCTTCGACTCGTCTTTTGTGACCGTATACCTATAGGAGTCTTTGTTAAAATTACTCGTTTGCCACGGTACCGTACCAAATTTTTTATTATATTTAGAGGAATAATCATCCTCAAAATCGATTATGTTATTGTCAAAATCATCAAACGCGTTATCTGGTATTTTCTGAGGAATATCAAGAGCTCTGGGGAGAGCAGATGTTTGTGAACTTAAAATTAATATGGCGCCGAACACTAGATACTTCATCTTTCTTCTCATTTTGTGGTACATGTTGGTTGACACATCTGAAACAATACAAAAAATAATTAATTCATGGCTTATCAAAAATTTTAATGGACCCTTTTTATATCTACTTATTATTTTATTTTAACTACACCAGAATTACCCTAAAATCCATGAGATTTTTGAAAAATCTAAATTTTTTCTAAACATATTACAGTTATGGTTTAAGTATTTATTTCTCAAAAGAATAACAATATTCACTTACAGAGAATTTTTTTATCACAAGTCAATACAACACACGAAGAGTATACGAGTACATGTAAAATCACATATTATAGTTAAAATTTCAATGCCGTCGTTAACATTTACTATGTATAAACATCTATATCATAATACGACCTTGTTTTATATAAATCACCAAAATTAACTTTCACGCTCTGTTTAGTATAAGTGTTTGAATGGCACAGTAAGTTGCTGACGGCTCGTTCCGTCATATCGATGTGCTCATGTTAGTAGATGATTGTTTCTTCCATTAATACCCGGGGGAATCAGTCATGGGTAATTCCACCCACGATTATTATAGTTGCTATTATTAATAAACGTACTGACACCATGGTAGCTCAAGAGATCTTCAATAAACAAGCCAACATGATGAATGACGATGATGAAGATAGAATCGGAGATAGAAATTTTACAGGACCATAGCAGTTAGCAATTCCTAGTGCCTATATACACCTATATGAAACGGATGTGTATATTTTATTTTATTCAGAAAACATACAGTGACTTGACTAAATAACTTACAGACTGACTATTAAATAACCAATTACATGCAGATACAGAGATAAAACATTTCATTTCAGCGATCGAGAGTCGATCTTTCTACAGATCGACTCTCGTCGTAAATTGCGAAATGCTAGTATCATAACGTGTGGTAACGAGTTATTATCTCCATATTAGTGAAAGCAGAGTGACGTGCATTCATTTGTTACCTATCGATCTATCGCGTTACATAATTAGCGCAATGAAAGTAAAAGGCGCAATGTACGTTACACTTGCACTGTTTTCAGGGTAAAAGTTGACTATAAAAGATCCGTGTACAAAGTATAATTCTATTTTAATTCGATATTATAAAAGACATAATATATAATAAAGACAATATCGCTTTAATGTTCTTTATACTGATTACATCTCAATATGTTTTTGAAAGGGTTTATTATATCGATGAATTTTTTTCCATGTGTCCCTTACTTAATGCAATTTGTTATGATTGAGTTTTAACTTACGCCCGGCGAAACGTAATGCAGCTGTGACCTACACGGCTGATCATTTGCATGCGTCCCTTAGTATAAGGGATCGCTAACGAGCGCGGCTAGACTCCTCAACCTCTGTGAGAGGACGAGGCCGCCCGCTCTCGCTATTACTCGTCAATAAATCGTCTCGGCTTCGTCAAATTGAAATTCCTGAAGGTCGAGAGTCAATATTTCTGACCTTTGCGGAGTGTGGAGCAACGTTTTATTTAGTATCTCACCTTGTCACGCAGTCGGAGAGCGAAGCTCTC
>DWQT01001255.1:0-17546 GCA_018244895.1 Myscelus amystis hages
CGTTACATCAGCTATCTGCCAGTGAAAGTCCCGTCAAAATCGGTCCAACCCTTCCAGAGTTTAACCGGTACAAACAGACAGTCAGATAGACAGATAGACAGATAGACAGACAGACAGACAGACAGACAAAAAATGTTATTTTAGTATATGTACCGTGTTTACAGACATATGCATTTCGTAAAAAGCGGTTATTTTAATATTACAAACAGACACTCCAATTTTATTTATAAGTATAGATAATTTACTTCATAATTACGTCCTTGTTCAGACTGGTACGTAAGAATTTAAAAAGGATGACAAAAACCTTTAAAACTGTAAATAACGTTCAATCAACAACATTATCCATTAAATCAGTCTCAGTTCTCCATTTTAACATCAGCTATCAGCAAAGGAGGGTCTCAGCAAAATCGGTCAGACAGACACAGACAGATAGACAAATATTTTAAGTGTTGGTATTGTGTTATTAGAACCGTGTATATTATTAGGTAAAACGCCTGTCTGTCTGTTGTATTCGTTTAAAATGATAGAAAGCTGTTCTAGTATCGTTGTGATTATAATATATAGCCGACATCCCTCAGCCCCGCCCCACTAACACGCCCGGGAAATAATTGAGTGCAGTTGTTTCAAACACCGCCTACGCATAACTGTTGCTAATGACACCCCCTTTGCGCGGGCACTGTTGTGTTTCGAATACGCTTGCTAATAACATTTTAATGCAGCCGCTCTGTGCAGCTGAAGGCGCAGTCGGTATGCACTTGATGTATGCTATATTCAGCGACTGCGCTTAATTCTATATTTATGAATGATTCCTCTGTATTTCGTGCGAGAATGTGGAATTTTTTATATGGTACATAATTTCTCGAATGGTACGTAAATTTTGAACATAGTTTGTAGAATTTGAAAATTACCTATTGTTAATTTGTCAGGTGGAGCGTAACTTTAAGGATATGTCATACAATTTCAGTATAACGGTTGGCTAAGACAAAACCGAACAGACGTGGGTCCTTTTAATGTAAAAATAAATAGTTTACTATCAAGTAAGAAGACCTTAAGACTGTGGTGACCAAAGTCTTGATAAACACAAATGTTTATGTATACGTTCTTAAAACGTTTACAACATTAGTTAGCGTCTCTATATAAGTTCCCAAATTGGATGTTAACTCAGATGTTTACGTGTTTTTATTACATAACTAAAATAAAATGTGTAATTTTTTGTTTACAATTTATTAAAATACTGTTGACAGACCTCGCTTTTGTGGTTAGGGTTTCTGACTGCAAGACAGTATTATAATTATTAATCCTTCCTATGAAGAATTTGCCTACGAACTCAACGGTAGACGCCTATAACCGCACATATGAAGCTTGTAGAATTTGTGACAATGCTATGTGACATAATAATGTATTTAAATAAACAAAAATCAGCGTATTTCCCTATACTGTGGCACTCTATTTCAATTGTGGGGTGTCTGGATGAGACCAACATTTGACTCTTGTAAATCTAATTTAGCTAATATATACATCAGTGCCAGATCGGCGTCAAAGAACAGATTGCCTAATTTGTTGCATCGCGGATAATTTCACGCGATGCCAGCCTCGCGACTTGTACACCTACCCGCAGTTGGAACGAAATTTCGAACACAGTCAATTTGAAATTCGACTTTATGCCGTCGGCTGTAAAATCAGTATGGCTTAACAAATCAAGGTTGTGGCAGTTTTCGGTCGACCACTGTACAGTTCTCGCATTCATTTATAGCGTTCTGAATAGATTAAGTTTCGTACATTATTTCGCCACAGAATTAACAACGTATAGACATGGCATCGGATTATTGAAAATACATACCCAACGCCATCTGTTCTGGTTTCAATTCAACTTTTTATATTTCTCATAAAACTGAAACCAAAAACGAAGGAATCTTTTTTACTTCTTAAATGCTTAGTTCAGTATTTGTTCGCAAACTAAATAAACAAGGCTCTACAAAAATTGTTATCTAAAAATGAAACGTTGACTAGCGTCTGAAACACTGATGACAGATAAACGTAAGTTATTACAATACTGTTGTGAAGCACCGAATTGAATAATACTGCTCACGCGATTAACTTTAACTTAACAACTTGACCGCTTAATAGTGATTGCTCGAGTAATTAATAAGGACTACTCAAGTCACTATAAACTGTTCGATAGTTAACATTTCAATTTTCCTATATATTTGCTAATATTGATTGGGTCAATGGTCTCGAGTGAGTAAACCTAATATTTACCGCCAATGAAAATCATGAAAATTTGTCTTGTGGCTGTGAGTATGTATACAAGCTCTACCTCATTTGGGATGAAATGACCATGACAGCAGTTATGTTTCGATTATTACTTATTATACCCCACAGCGCTTAAAGCGCTTCACGCATCTCACGACTCCCATAACCACTTTTGGCTTCTGGGTTTCCCCTCTGGGCCGGTTCGCCTCTTCTTATTTAACCTGAATCCTCCACACTCCTCCAGGGGATCCATATTAATATCAGGATAGTGTGGACGTCCAATCATAATGTGCCACACAGCACCAGGACTCCCGATCTCAAACCATACTCGTACATAGTAGACATAGTTTTTACCGATGTGACAATTAATCGTAAGAAAAGAGACCGCATCATATTAACTGGCTTTCTTTCTATGAGAGAGAGGGAGACAAACAGAGAAACACGCGCACGCCACACGGCTTACAACTATAGCAAAAAGTGTCGTTACAACTTTTTCTCTTAATTTTTTTCCGTCTAGCCCCCTTTCGCAACGCGCGATAAGTAACTTCGTTCCAATAAAAACCACTTATTGACAATTCTAGTCATTGTGAGCGCAGAACAATTGTTCCCTACACTCATTAAGCAAGATAAACTATTCATGTCGACGTTTAATGGGTTCAGGAATAGTTCGTAATTTGCATACTTCTACTTAATATTAACTGAATGTGCGTTATCACCGCTTCGTTTACGATTGTAAGTTAAATACGGGCGTACTAATGGCTGCTAATTTAGCAAATCGCTTGATGTCAGCCCGATGTGAAGTTAAAACGAATTATATTGAACCACCCGTTGCCGAGGGTTTGAAAAGTTTTATATAAAATAGCTCATATTTTTCTTTAATCGAAGTTTCTTAGAAATCCGTTTGTGCCGTACATCGTACAATGTTAGAGTAGATCTACTTGAAACAGGATAGATACGCCAAAAGTATAGGTCCTTATTTGAAGCTGATGAAGTAGGTACCTCTGAAGTAAGTTTAAGACTAGCTAATAAATATCTCCAAAGCTTATCGCGTTTGTCACATATAATGTTATTATAAACCAATTTCTGTTGTTCTGATATTACAGATACTTTTCCGTTACAGTTTCCACGCGTTCGGTTGAGATGGCGTAATTTAATGTATCAGTATCAAAAGTGAAATAGTATCTCCGTTGTTGAGTTCAGTCTGCGGTTTGCGGGGAATCCGGTCGGGACTACCAACTGACGCTTTCATTCTATTATCTTTACTTCTTTGAATTATCTTTTTCTTCTGTTTCTTGTTTCCATTTTTAAACAAATCGTAAGTTACCGCACTAAATAACTCGTTACTATAAAGAATAACCCTTTAAAATTTGACTTACAAAGCTACATGGATAATGACTATAAAAGTAAAATTTCTAACAAGATCTTATAAGGTAAAATGTTAGAGTAACCAAATCGATGACTTTTCTTAATACAATCATTATTTACATGTAGAGTTTTCTATATGAAGTGAATTGTATTCAGAGCGTACTTAAAATTAGTAGTAATCGATTTTTATAATACGTATTGTAAATTGATGAACTTGTCACGAGATTTTTCAAATCGTTTTCAATAGATGCCATTAGTAGGGGCTCTCTGATGCCACAACCGCAGCGCAGGATCTACCTCATTAGGGAGAGCGAACTGAAACGAAAGTGACTAACCGAACGAGACTGACTAACCGAACGAGACTGACTAACTGAACGAGACTGACTAACCGAACGAAATGCCACGCCAACGCCCAAATATTTCGCAGAACTGTTTGTTTGACTTTGTATTAACAAATACTGTCTTCAATTAATTTATTTTAACCAGTTTTATTGTTTTGATATTTACGGGTCTTTTAGTGACTCGGGTAGACTTCGCACAGCAGGAAAATTTAAAAAAATTCTAAGGTTTCCTAGCGATGTTTCCTTAGTTATATTTATTTATTTATTCTTTATTGTAAACTAGAGGCTTACAAAGAGCGGACTTAATGCCAAATTGTAGGGAGTGATATTTATTATCCAATTTATAAAACGCATAAACTTAACGAAGGTACTTTGAAAACCACTGTCGGAGTAATAGGGTGAAATTCAATGCAGTAGGCAGCCTTTTTTAAATATACACAGTAGCTATAAGTATATTGTAGGGACAATGAAATTCCTCATAGCCACTAATAACATTTTCCTTTGGGTAAATGAACAACGAGAAAATTTCAATATGGAATAAGTTGTGCATTATATTCTCATTGTGGCTGTATTGTGTTTATACAAAAGTAAGTAAAAAAAATACCCGAAGTTTACTTTTTACTTAAAAGAAACAGAAACAGAGCGCTCGTTAATTCCGTAGCCAGCCAGAGTGAAGCATAACAGAGATGACGTCATATCTCAGACGGGATTACACATCTCGAAGGCGGCACCCACTCCGACCCATAAGTTCACATTTGAATAATGACCGCAATCCTCTCTTCTTTGAATGTCTTTACGGCATTGCATAAATTGGGAAGTATATTCGTGTGCGCCAACGAATTTATTACCCCTTCATGACCGTAATGGAACGATTTTTCATACAGTCGTTCGCAAAACTCGATGAGTCTATTTGAAAGAATGGCGACGCGAATTGAATTTTGTAGTTACCGTGTTTGAAATTTTTCCATGACAATTATGAATCTGTGCACATAAATAAAGTTGAAGCGTCTGTATTTGGTTTAAAAATAACTATTTTCTCAGGTGCTTACAGTTATGTACAGGACACTAAAACGCAAACGAATTTTCGTGATTTTTTTGTGTTTTTTGTTTGTCCGGACTATTCTCTGAAACCGCTGAATCGATTATAATGGAACTTATCCTGTAAGATAGACGGACGTTATAGCATAATATATATAGGTTTTTTATTCCGAAATTCCACGGGATTTCCGCGGGTTCCAGCTGGGTGAAAACTCGTTATTCATAACTAGCGATGAACAATAAGACCATTTATTCATCATTAGAAGCAAATCAACAAAATGTAAAACTGTGACCAATAAAATGTACTTTTTTTTCACTTACTTACATATAGTCCTCTAGCGGAACCAGAACACTCAGTCTCTTGAAACATAACTATAATTTTACATTTTAGTCACCTAATCTATGCAACTAATTTACATAATAAATACGGTATGCAACATCTCTATATGTCAAAAGTGACGTTTAACAGTCGCATGACGTTGACATGACAGTAATAAACTGTTGAAATAGTGATCTATTACTTCTTGTGTTGTGTTGCGTGGAAGATAGTTTTATCATGTTGTATTTTATCGTTTCGTACAATCATCTTCTGATCTTAAAAATACATACACACGCGTACATGCGTGAACGTGAAAATATATCTTATACACCAGGATAATTATTTACATTATACATTATACACAATAGATTAAAGTATATCATACCCATCCGTGGAAACATAAAAAACACCCGACGTATTCCCAGGGTTTGAGTATCCAGCTATTGCCATTTCGTTCCCAGCGCATTTCCCATTTTCAAAATCCTTGTAAGAGTCACAACGCCACGCTAAATACCGGCCCGGATTGCGGACCGTTGCCGCCCAGAGAACCACGCACGATTTGTGGCTACACTTCGCTGCTTCCGATTCACCGTAACCAGGTATGATCCCGACGTGGCAATGTGGCTGAATCTGCCCGTTCTTGTTGAAGAAGAAATCTATGTCCGCTAACACGCTGGTGGTGCCCAGAGTCCCTGCGCTGCAGTGGTACACTTCGACGTAATCAGCGCAGCCCGATCTTAGCTGGTCGTCAATGAAACTGTTGGAGAAACACGGCCCGGCTGGATCGAGCCCTGTTATTCGCCAGACTTTTTCGAGCGTTCTGTTAAAGTAAGCAGTGCCGGCGTACCCCAGTATTTGGCTACCCAAGCTGTGTCCAATGCAGTGGATGTTTTGTGACGGAAATCCTTCGCGACGGAAGCCGGCCAGCAACTGCCCCAACCCTTGCCCTATGTTGTACGTGTACATGACAGACTTCTCGTAGCTGTCCAATTTTCCATCTTTAGAACCTGTGTAAACGGAATGGTCGATGATAATCAGGTATATATTCGGTACATCCCGGAACGTTTGTCTCATAATTTCAGGGGATGTCTTCGTTATGTCCGTCCGGTATCCCGGCACGAAGAAGATCATTTTCCTCGTGATGTCCAAGTTGTAAGCCGACGTTATTACTTCGACGGCGTCATTAATCTTGGAGTTGATGGAAAAGTTATTTTGAAAATCGTAAAAGTACACTTCGATTTCACTCACATCGAGCTGTAGATTCTTTTCGTGATCACCTGGAATAGAAAGAAAGAAAGAAACCATTTATTGAGGCTCACAACATGAACGCGCATCTAAAACGTAATTTTAAAAAATAACACAACAGTAGGTATACGAGTATGACGATAAAATTGAAAATCGAAAACATTTGCCTTTTAAAAGAACATAATATGGTGATGTATGAATGGTCTTTCATACATCACATATCTTATAAATTAGGAAAAATAATATCTATAAATAATGAGTGTCTATTGAGAAAATGATTACAGAATTCACAACTTTTCCTAATTCAAATAATTTCAGTGTCCGTCATCATAAAGTTACACAGTATGATTGTAACTTGTTATTTTCCTCATCACTCAATAACATGAAGATAAATATGAATAAACAATAATGATAAAAGGGATCATTAAAAGTATTAACCTATATAATCTAATAACGACAACTGACATCGGCCGGGGTGGATGAACTAATAAAAAAGGAACTTTTTATAAAATGTAATTATGAGATCATTAATTATGTATCATTACTAATACATAATATATAAAGTAGTTTACACAGTCATGTAACATAGCCCAAGTTCATGGAAACAAAGATTAACAAAATTAGAACTAGGTAATGTAAAGTTGTAAAACTTACATGCTATCCAACTCGAATACAGAAAACTCCGAAACGGCCCATAATCTAATGACCAGCTGGCGTTGACTTTAACACATAACAATGCAGTGACAGCCAAACTAAATAAAATCTCCATTTATAAAATAACTAGCTGACCCGGCAAACGTTGCTTTGCTATATCAATAATAATTAACACCCCCGCAACCCCCCTTACAGGTGGAATTTCGTAAAATCCGTACTTAGCTGACCTCTACTCGCCGAAAGGAATATTCCTAGCAAATTTCAAGTCTCTAGGTGTTCTAGTTCCAGAGATATCGTGAAGAGTCAATATATTGCTGTAACTCTTCTATATATTTATAAAATAATTGTATCACACGTCCGAACACATCAGATGCTATGAAGACGACTATTTTATTATTAGCTCGCGCGTGCACACCGACCCGTCATATAATATTGGTAAACAGAGATCTATTTTGTATCTACTATTTCTCCTGCATTTTACGTTCTGTCGCTAATTGGTGTTAATGGTAAAATATAACACATATAGTACATTGCGCATACATACTCGTATATGTCGCATATTATCGCAAAGATATTTACGCTTTCTATTAGCGCGCTAAAATAGTCTTAACTTTGTCACTTAAAGGAATTGCTTCCTAAGTAAATTAATAAACAAATACCTACCTACCTCGTTTTAGTGCTGGAGTAGAATTGTTATATATCTTTTAAGTACTTAACAGTTTCTATTTGATTAAAATTAGATTCATTAGTTTAGTGATACTTAAGTGTTTATGAAATTTAATGTACTTATGTTTCTTGTGTTCATTAAGAAAAGGTAAAAACATATTTGGTAAGTACCTACTTATATTAGAATTTTATATGGTAACATTTCCTAATATAAATCAACCTAGAAATTCAAGACTACAAGATCCTATATCAATATCTACATTCCACGTGGTGCCTAGCTTAGTCCCTATGTATTTCAAAATCGTATGTTAATTACATAGTCTCATTTGATTGTCTAGCAATGAGCATTTATAAGCTGATTAAAAAAAATACTGATCAATATTATCTAAAAAGGCGACCCATTTCACATCTGAATAAAGCGTCAGAAAAATAAAGCAAGTACACCCGATTAACGCAAAGCTGTGTAAATACGCTTAGATCGCACCGGAACTAATAAACTCTGAGCGAGCGAGCGAACAAAAATAAAAAGCCCCCGAGTAATCCACTTTTCCAACTAGTAATTAACTCAGCTTAATCGCCGGACAGCCGATAAAAGTTTTTAATTGACTTTTCGCGCCCTCCCCACCTCGCGTCTCGTTAGCCTTGATCCTTTGAGGCCGATAATTGCTGATCCGACGCCATTTGGACAACTCGACAAACTTACAGTTTGCTCCTTATCTTTCTCATCGAGTTCACAATTAGCGAGATCATTTGAATCAAGCGCTTTTTCATTAACTCTTAAATGAAAAAGCGCTTTATTCGCTATCGCCGTCGCTTTATTATTAATGATATTGTATGTACCTACTATTGAAAGCGCTTAGGAGAGGCCTCGGTAAATCAGTAGACTCATCAGCTAATACTGGTGATGGTAATATACCCATATAATGCTTACTTTTTACCAAATGGCAACTTTTTAGTTTTTAATGAAAAACTCATCGGTTCGAATGAAGCTTCTGCTAAGTCAAATCGCTGGTTGAGGTATTGGTATTAATTTTCTTATATTTTATTTCAGGGGCTTTTGATATTGTAAAAGGGTAGCACAAGACTATAGAGCTGCTATTCACGCCATTTATATTTAAAAAAAATGATTACAGACTAAAAAGAAATAAAAAAAAACAATTGACAAGGTCAATGACCCAAACATAACACTGCTTATTATGTAGTTAGTTATGATCAAAAATAGTTCGGATTTCATTGAAATAATAGGTACCTACTGGATAAAGAATACCTTGAACGTGCAAAATGCGCAGATTTACAAAAAGCCCCGTCACGAAATGTCACGCCATAAAGAACGAGCCACGGAAGTAGACAGATTAAAGAGGGTACAGTTGCGATATGAAAGGACTTTTGTTGCGGGAAATTAAACGTAAGAATCTCTCTAGAATATCACGGTCTTTACAAAAATGTTTTCATAGTTTTGTTGCTAGAAATTAATCTTCCCTTTCGTTTTGGAGTCTGGATGTTTTTCTGCGTATATGTACTTAAATGTATCCCTATCCCTAGTAAATGTCCCTTACTCGTAACTCAAAGGCCAGTGAAATGCATCCGTGCAAAAATATCTTTAAGTTCATGCTTTAGCGGAAGCTAGATCGAGATTTTCTTGTTAGATTTTAGAATACTACTTTTTATTTAAATATAGGTTAATCTTATAAGCGGTATCGTAATTAAATATTAATAAAGCATTCGTTTCAATGTCTCTAATTGTGTTTAAATACTACTTTCACTACCTACATCTATTTTTGTAATAGATGTTCGTAATAGATGTAGATTTGCTATCTACATCTATTACGAAACAGGCAAAGGACAAACAGCTCATGTTTATCTTTTTTTCTGTCAAACGATTTATTTTTGTTCTGTGGAAATGAAATCGATTCATAAAAAGCTAATAAACAAAATATATATAAATATATAAACAGCTGTCATCTTATTGTTTAACTTTAAAAAATACTATAAAAACAAATAACACCAACATGGTAGGTTTCACATATTTATTCAAATAGTTATTACAAATGCACTTATTACATTTAACTTTAACTCTCACATTAGTTACTTAGTTAATTACTCTTACAGTCAACTTTACAAATCAGTACAGAATGTCATTCTTTGGAATGATATAACACAATATACAAGACAGGCCTCTCTACCCATTTTGACTATTAAAGGCCTGATTTATAAAAAGCCTTAATCGAGTCTTATAATTAATCATATTTAAATTAACAGCACAAAATAAATACTTAATACTAGGAATTCATTTAAAAATACTTTATTTACAATTCGAGATATTTATGCTTTGTCTCCTTTCAGCTCAATGGCATTATATATCTTTATCTCAACAAGCACTGCACTAGCATGCAACAGAATTACCAATTGGGAAAACCAGGACACCTAAAGTGCTTCGAACATAGTTGAATCACACCTTTATTAACATTTCTAGCAAATATAATTGATGTTAGCCTATGCAACTAAACATGTTCAAACACCATAAAAACATGATCATATCACCCTGAACCGGCTAATATATTTACATGCCTTATATATACATTGCTATAGACATAATTTTATACTAAGACAGAACATATATAATCTTCAGCACAAGTATTTTACTGGATGGTAATAAATTCCATATCCTCCCAACTAGCCGCGGTCCAATTGCAATTAAACTTTACTCTTATTTATATAAAATTTACATTTATTTATTTTACTTACATTTACTTACAAACAGTAAAAAAGTTAAAGAGAACCCCGTTAAACTTACCAAGTCTTACACTTTTAAAGATATTTTAATAGACTATTTACAATATTTAATAGGTACTGTACAGTTTACAAAATAGATTTCTGTATATCAATAAATATTTTACTGCTACCTTATAAGATTACGAAGATATCTTTCAGATATAACTCGCATATTTAGAATTAGACTGTTCGAATTTTTGGTCTTAAATTAATTTATTTACAATAAGAGACATCGGACATAACACATGCCGAACCATCAAAATAACGAATCCCAAAATGGCTTTTTATACTCGACTCGACGGTAATCAAATAAGTTAGTCAATTAAGCAAAACTAATTAACAATTCTATTATCACAACACTGCAGCATAGTGTTGCAACATTACAAGGTCACAGATTATACTCGTGTATGGTAATAAAAAACAAAAATACCTTTTTGCTTGGTAATTTAGAATTTCAGCGACACGAAAAACTAGAGAAAGTGATAATTTCTCTCTCCGATTTTTTGTGCACCTCGAAGACAGCTTGAAGGCGAACCATGTTGAATTTTGAGTTTATAATGCGCGGACGTGTGCGAGCGAGACGGCGATAATGTGCGAGCGAGAGGACTGGTGCACGCGTCGGGACTTCTTGAAGGCAAAAGTATATTAAATACCTTGCGTGTACAACGCAGGCGGGGGAGTTTTAAAACACCACGGGGCCGTGCGCCCGTGAGAACTGCCCGGGTAAGGAGGAAGTCCTCGAGGCCCGCAGACCCCACGTGCGCCGCTAGTGGCGTCGCGCGAGACAACTCCGTAGTAGTAGTAGTGTATAACGCGCGGTCGCGTGCGAGTGTGATACGAGTCAGACAGCGATACGGTGCGAGCGAGACGGCCGGTCCGTTTCAGTTTCGTTCGTTGAACGGTTGGGGCGCGGGTCACGCGACGCTGGGCGTGAAGCGCGGGTAGGCGCCGCGGTGCACGATCTCCGCGGCGTGCTGCACGTCGGCCAGCCCCTTGTACATGGGGTAGAGGTGCGTGTGCAGCCACTCGCTCGCGCTGCGCTTGCCCAGCACGCCCGCCAGCTGCGCCGCCATCACCATCTCCAGCGACTTCACCTCCTTGGTGAGGCTGCAATAATAATAATTGAATAATAATAATAATAATAATAATAATAATAATAATAATAATGCTATTCTCCTCAACTAGACTCAAACAATCACCTCACATCACCCAAGTATTGAAAATCCGTAATGAAACTGAGCTGCACTCGGCGGAAGCCTATGTAACTTGATATACAGCTGACCCGCCAAACGTTGCTTTGCTATATAAATTGCAATTAACACCCCCGCAACCCTCTTTCCAGTGGAATTTCGTAAAGTCCGTTCTCAGTTGACCTCTACTCGCCGAAAGAAATATTCCTACTAAATTTAAAGTCTCTAGGTATTCTGGTTCCAGAGATATCATGATGAAGCAATATATCGCTGTAACTCTCCTATATATAGATAGATAGATAGATAGTACTTATATAGATGTTTAGAACGAATAAATGTGCTCGTAACACAAAGTTTGTCCTGGGTAGAAATCAAACCTGCAACCTGTGGTTTTGCAGTCAGGGTCTCTGACCACACAACCTTAACAGCCCGGCCAGTCTGCGCGAAAATCTTACATTATGTGCCAAATATGGGTGTCAACAGCGGCTAACTTACTGCATAATTAGTAGGGTTACAAAGTTGTAAATTTATATCTGGATATGGATAAAAAAAATGAAAATGTATTATTGCTATTACAATGTTACCTGTCATTAATGGTATAGGCAGAAAGCAACAAGTGGCAAATATCTCTGTTATGACAAAAGACAAAAGACAAAAGACATTTATTTGCACAAATATGGGTACATTAGAGATCTTATGAGCGCAGGTTTGTAAGACTTGACCTGTTGTGATGAAGTTTAAATGTTCAACGAAAGCGATACTCACGTGTATGCAGTCTCGCCGATGTTTTCCACCCGCAGACTATTTATAAACCCACTATACAATTGCCACTCGTTCATGTAGGTCATGCGCCTGAGAACAACAGACGCTAAATAAATATTTGTGTAACATTTTGTACTTCAGAGAAAGATGGAAAATATTTATTCTGTCCAAATCTCTAAAAAGAATAAACACAGGTTAATAAAAAAAGGTATTGAAATTTACAGATTACATTAACAAAAAATTTCGTAGTGTTAGGTGGAAGGGATGGAAATACATGTTTTATTGAAGGAAACAGAAGTCAAATAATGCTAACCATAGTAAAGTTGACCAAGCAGCATATCCTTCTAAGGTGAGAAAATAACTTAGGTTTACCTAGATCATACTTTACATGCTGTTTGATTGTGCACTGTGTACTACATTATTTCTATTTCTGTCACACAACATAATAATGGAATACTATAATATTATTAGGGTTAGTTGGAAATATCGTATGTACATATAACTAACACCCTCCAAGTAGGATAGCTTCAATTGAATGTGCAACAGATTGCCACAAACACGCCGGTTCATAAACCAAAAGTGACAAACAACTACTTGAATTTTGAATTTAAAAAAAATCTCATATTTTCTGTACTGTTTCAATCCAGAACGTATACGTACATCTCTCCGTACATAATGCCCAAATACTTCTCGCGTATCGTCTCCAGCGCTTTCATGCAGTTGTAGATGCCCACGCCGGGCCACTCGTCGCGGGACAGTGTTGCCTGCGCATAGAGTCCTGAAATAAACAATGTGTTGGCATATTACTAAAACTTCTGAACACATTCACAGCGCTCGGAAAAAAAATACTGCAAGGGATAACAAAATTTAATCAAAATATCATTATACATTTTATTTATATGCAACCGTCAAAGGAGGAAAAGTATTTATATATAGAATTGATAAATTATATAAGTCTAGAATTATTTGTTAGAAGTACAATTCATTTGCAGCAACATCTGTAAGCAACCTACACATTTGCATCCTCCTTCGTGTCTAAGGGAATGATAAAGAACTTCAATTAGTTGCAATTATTAATATACCTTCAAATGACTCCACTGGTACAGTCAGGCTCTTCAGACAGATTGACAAGCTGCTCAGTGAAACTGGGAGCAGTTCGCACAGGGTTGCAAAGTGGTCATATCTAAAGATAAGAGAAAACAATTTCAATATACTGTACATAAAATATTTCATTACCTAGGGGTACAAAGTAGATTGCAGTGATTTATTCAACCTGTGTTTATTATAATTGGTATTTTGTAAGAGATAAGGCTGTCTGCTCAACAGCTGCCGGTAGTTGCTTGCTATAGCCTGCCTAAATTTGTATTGACTCAAATTGGTTGATAATAACTCCATCTATACTTGAAGTGTTTCAACAAATCTTTTTTTCGATAGACAGCCAGGAATGAAATACCCTACTTATCTTTCTTAAGTCTATCTATTTAAATGAATAGGCGTTTCCTAGGCAAACATATATGGATATCCTAGAATATAAACACCTATCAGGTGACATTATAGTCATATACAAAAAAATTTCAACTCAGGCTATGGCGGGAAAAAAATTATGGAACATATTCCAAAAAGAGAAGAAAAACGGTACATTTACTTATAAACAACCTAGTTTTTACTAATATATATGTCCTATATCATTTACAAGTATGTCTTTAGTATTTATAGTGGAGCTGACCTCGACCATCCTGTAAGCATGACCCCGGCGAAGGTAATATCGGGGGACAGGTTGTCCATAAGGTTCACCCAAGCCTCGTGGTTGCTCAGATATCGTGCTACGGGGGATATTTGCTGCAAGAGAAATTACAAATCTGTTATACACAAGACGTAAACTACTGTAAATGTGTGCATCCATGTCAAATGACTTAATTTGTCCCTAATATTGCAGTAATATTTCTTATGTATTGCATTTATAACATTCTTCGGACTTCTGTATTAATAAATGATCTTCAGCCCTTTTATTGTTTCCCCATTGAACATATTTCCGGATCCCATCCATTATGCAAAGGTTTAAAATCATTAGTCTATCGCTTTGGCAAACTGAAGACGGGCAAACATCAGATTCCTTAGAAATTATAAGCTTTTTTATAGACCAAGTTTCCTTACAATGTTTTTATCAATACATCTAGTAACATTGCAAATACCTCTCCTAGTACAATCAAAGGTGTGTGTTATGATATATTAGTATAAAATAAAATACTAACTGTGCTACTCCCGTTGGCCCCTTTGTAAGCGGAGCCAGCCCATACTGTCGGAAAGATTTCCTTATATTTGTCCCACATGTCGTCTCTGAAGTAGAAATTCTCCTTTGGCAAGTAGTTCCACACCACTGGCTGGACAATATCATGCAGCTGGTACTCTGAAATTACATAACAAGTTACAAATACATTCACCACAGGAGGTGACGTTCACTCTTCCATCTGCATTTTTCTAAATTCTTAAGATTAATCTAAACAAGAGTGAAGAGACATTCACAATCAAACACAAATAAAAATCATTGGCAATTTTTTTTTCTTAACCTTTTTTTGTGGTCCAATGCTGGACCGGGTCTCCTCTCAGTATGAGAGGAATTAGGCCATAGTCTACCACGCCGGCCAAGTGCAGATTGGTAGACTTCACAATTAACAAATTATTAATGGCTTATGTTGCATTACAGCCACTGTCGCTCATTAGAAACTAAATTAGAAATCTCATTGCTGCATTAACAAAACAATGTTACTGACCTCTGATAATATCAGCGGTTATAGTACGCAACATATCGTCCCACATAAGAACAGTTAAATTTGGCCTCCGATCCTTGATAAACATAACCACATCTCGCACATGTTGGAGATACAAACGCCAAACGTCCTGAGGTGTTTCGTTAATCTTCTTTCTGCAATCTTCGCACATACCAATGTGCCACACCTGGATTGGAAAATTAAAATGTTTTGACAGACTATCAAACTGTACAATAAAGACTTAACAAAGAAACCTGCGTCACTTTACCTCATCCGCACCAATGTGGAAGTAATTGGCATCGGGCTGTACATCCAGGGCTTGCATCACCATCGCTCTCACCAGCTCCTGAGCGCCTGGCTTCGATGGGCACAGAGCGGCGTACGACCGATCATACTCGCGGAGTTCCTCGTAGCACGAGTGTTTCAATACAAACTCCATGTGGCCAATTGTTTGAACCAGCTGGATCTAGTATTATAAACATATTCATAAGATAATAAAGTGTAAGGAAATAAAAGCATAATTTGTTCTCATTGGTATTACACTTCTCATCGCCTTTTTGACTCCACTTAACCATCTTTAATAGTCTTAAAAATTAAATAAAAACTGACACACATACATACTGATATTATTTTCCCCGATTTCATAAACATCCTTTGTAAATTAAACCTTGAAGGCAAAGATTCTGGTAATTCGTTTATTTTATGTATCGAAGTTGAACTCTCTTTAAAACCAATATAATAATATACTAACCACCTCCAACCCCAGCTCTTTACAGAAGTCAAATATATCCTGGACCTCATTGATGTTGTACACCTCATCGCCTCCATTATTCTGCATGCTTCCAATGTGCTCCAAAAACGATGAATAGGGAAATGTGTCTTCCCACTCTAAGAGCACTCCGGTCGCACCCCATGCCTTTATCTTTTGCAGAACCTAAAACATTTATTGATTAAAACAGAGTTTTAAATGACTCTGCTTGAAATGACTACTACACTCTGCCTAATATAGGGGCACATGGTTTACTGTAGATAAGTAATCTAATATATTGTGATAATTGATAAAGGAATTTCACAACATCCTTTTCCCCACACCTTTTGTTTTTAGTCCACTACTGGACATAACTATTCTCTCATAGCAAGAGGGTTGAACGACAATGCACAAGAAAATAGAGCCACAAAGTTTAAAAATATATTGAAGAAAGGTCTTTCATTAATACTGTTTTTAGACTAATATACTCCAAAGATATTTATTTATTTTATTGTGTATTATCCCAAAACTATTCTGACGATTTAAAACAATGAGACATTAAAATACCTGTTTTAAGTAGTTAACCGAGGGAGGTGCGCCTTTCAAGTCAAAGTGTACGATTCTGGAATGAAAAATAGGTTTAATTTAGATTTTGCTATTATCTACTAGCTGCTGTGATTATTTTTAATTACCTTACAACCATAATAATTAAGGGGGTATTTTTAATGTAATCTTTTCTATTTTCCGGGGTTTATGTCTAGAACACAAAAAGGAACTATTTGAATCTAGGGTGCTCAATATTTTATTATATAACAATAAGTACTCAGTGCTTTCTGCCTACCCCGTTAGGGACCTGGCGTGATGGTGATGTATGTATGTTCTACAAAGCAGTAGTACATTATTTTCATATATCATCAATAGTTTTAGCAACTCAAACAATGTAGATTATTTTAAAGACCCTTCAATGAACACTTTGGTTATATTATTGGAGTTTAAGTAGGTTCCTATTGGTTTTAAAATAAAATATATCCTGTTCTCTCAGTCTCACACAGCATTCGGCTAGTGAAGGAATTCTAAGAATTGGGGGAGTAGTTTCGAAGATTTGATAGAAGAAAAGATTATGAAGATTTTATTTTATTAAAATAATAGCAATTTTAACTGTTAAGGAGTAAGAAAGTTTGATCAAACTATACTAGGCGCTGCAAACTATATTGCTACCAAACTATACTGCACTACTATAGGCACTGCAAATGTCTGCGTTTCTCCTAACAGGTTTAAAGTGTCTGGGAGGAATTACCGCCCCACCGAAATGGTCTGTCAGTATGAAATACTTATTTTTAATAATACTCTAAGTGCTACATATCAAAATCAGTACTTCGAATTTAACAAAATTTAGCTGTTTTTTTCTACCTTTGTTACCTGCTA
>DWQT01001256.1:0-17542 GCA_018244895.1 Myscelus amystis hages
ACACTAAATATTGTGTCACAATAAATTTACCAATTACAGACACTCGTGTTCACAGAGACATTCGATGTATACACTGAGTGTACGGTGTATAGTGTCGTAGTCTGAACCGGCCTTAAGTACGTAAACCGAACACTTAGAACATTTATTCCAGCAGTTTTCTCAGCAAACGTCTAGATCATACGATAATTTCACAGTAAATCTCGTCCGGTTCTCAATTCTTCAGATCTGGTGTCTACGTCACTGCTGACCGCCGTCTATTCGTAACCGGGTTGCCGCACGGAAATATAATATTCGGATAAAAAAAAAATAGGTCGTGATCAGTTGCAATCACATCGAGACGACCTTGTTCGGAGTTCGGACGTCGTTGACATGGAATTAGATTGTATTGCGGTGAATAGACTTGTTTGTGGCCGGGTTAATCAATGGATGAGTTCATACTGCGTGTTAATAAACCGCGATGCGGCTTGCCCTCGCCTCTCGTATTAACGGATTCCGAAATGGACGCTTTTACAGTCTCGATATATATCCGAGTGATATTTTGTGAATTTGTCGTAACAAATTCTACGATATGATTGCACGGCGACTGGATTATTCGATGAAATAGGTTAATGCAATATTTACGGCAACATTGGACGCGTATAACGATCTCAGTGCGTGCGTTACGAATATAGAAATGCCGCCGTTCTCTCAGAAATGTTATTCGAGAATATTTACAGTATCGTTCACATAACAATAACTCGTGATGCAATGTTTTGGCTCTATTAGAAAATTCTTAGGATCAAAGTGTACCGCCTAGAAGCCGCTAACACCGACCTACTTCGTCGAGCTATTTGCGGATGAGAACATAGCCGAGCTCCGTTCAGAAACCTGACATGTCTGAAACGTACGCGCTTATATTAACCAAACTACCGATCATCAGAATACCCGTTTTTTTTTTAGATTTGATTACATAGTATAAATAACTCGGAAACAAAACTTCAAAGGATTGTTAACGATTACCAAATATTAGCGTTTATAACGAAGCAAATTCAACTAGCTGATAGCGATTATGTTCATAGTTTTGTCGTCCTTTGGTTCAGCCAAGCGTCATCTTTTACAGTATCTGTTTAGTTATTAAATAACATGATTACAGTATAAAAATGTAGAGCAGTGTACAATTTTACTCGTTCTCAAATTCTCGCTCGTATATAATAAACATTCGCGTCATTTTTTTATTTAGACGCAAGTGAATCGCTTGAAGTACTGTTCATTCGATATTTCCACTCGGCTAGATCGTGGCACTTTCAAGAAACAATCAATCGTACGAAAAATACTTCCCGTTGCGGCGAATACAAGTTAAGCAAAATGCAAAATATTAGTAGTTAGTAATATATGGGTTTTCACATTGCTGTTTTTAAACAAGGCCCCCGATGTTTCGTTATAAACATAAATGGGATGACTCAGAGGTAAGAATATGGGTAACGTTGGTTTTCTGACGGAATTTGGTTTTTGTTACTTTTGATTCGATGATTCGAGCCTATTAGCTCCGAAGATCTTTAAAAGATCATCTGTGTCCAGAGCCATTTGTTAGACTGCGTCATCTATCCCCATTATTTAAATAAAAGTAAACGCTACAAGGAAAATAATAATACTTACGGATTGAGTTTTTGTAGCGTCGAAGAAGCGTCTACCGTTGTTATTCACAGTATTCCCGTTAATCGGGTCCGCTTCAACGAAACGTAAAATGTGACCAGATGTAAAATTTATTATTACTAACATAAACGTATCGTACGTATTTTCTTGTGCATTGGCATGACGAGTTTTTTTTTTATTATCGAAGAAAAGTGAACGCACGCCATAAATACATTACCGACTTTTGAACACAATGTTTGTCATTTATTTTTTTAATTGTCCTTTGATCTAAAGCTCACAATTCGTTGATAATTTTAGTTATTATTATGGTAGTACGACTATTTAATACGCGTGTAAAACTGTGTTATCATACGGAATTACGAGCATCGATAATACAAATTGCACACGTAATAAAACAAAGGTAAACACTGATTATGGTTATTAATAGATTGGACAATTGCGAGTTCTGTGTATTTTTTATAGTAGCACTTGTCCACTTGAGAAAGTTATGGGTGTTGTCTATGATTGTAGGAAACATTCGTTCACTTAATTGTTGGACGATGTTTATTTGTTATCTATTTCTTCAGTGGTTTACAATAACAGATAGTTATTTGTCTGTAACGACCTGTTTGGCACCATTTTTTTTATCTGGATAGGTAGGGCGCAACGGGCTACTCATGTCACGTCTTGGTCACAATTTTCTCTATCTCCCAAATATTTGGATGATTAATTTATTATCTGTTTCGCTCCGAATGCGTTTCATGGCACGCACAATACGAGGAATTCTAAGACAAGGGTTTCTTTTGCTACGTATTTCTATTTACATAATCTGTTGCGTATGTAGTTATTACATACATTCCTACAGTTCAATCAAGATTCTTGCCAATAGGAAAATATAAAATATATTCAAATATTCAACTTGAACAAATGAAACATCTGAGTCAGGCTGAATCACTCATTATTCATATGCAGTTATTTCTCACTATATGACTTCATATTTATATGCGTTAGAGATGTTTATAAAAAGTGTGCAGTACCTAGGCATATAGATTTAGTTTCACTGTTATAGTGAGTGATATGCATTCTATTTTTGAAAACTTTTATTGATTTTTTTTCCAATACATTACAAATAACCGACATAAGACTGGCACTTCCAAGCTTTCAACATAAAAACAAACATAAAATTTCGCACTCTCTTTTATTACTCATTTTACTAATTGAACTTGTTTTATCAATTTGCTGACAATACACCGGACGGTACCTTGGTGTTCATACTATTTTGAAATCCTCTGAAATGTAATATGCATATATTAATATTGCTTTCAAAATAAAGTAATCATATTACACATGTTACACACTCAACATAAATGAATACTGTTTACTGGCCTTCTTATAAACGATGATAATTTGAAGTACCTGCCAGTAATTATAACGCTATAAAAAACAACAGATTGTTTGTCACATCAATAAAATTGTTCCGTTGATTATTCATGACTTTTATTGAAGAGCCGTCATTAAAAGAAATTGCGTCGCAAGTGATACGGAATTATAATTGTAGGCAAACAATAACTACTTATAGAAGTTCTAGAAACGCTAGTCGCCCGCAATGCGTCACTTGTTCTGATTGACAGTTGACAGTTGACAATAATTGCATTTGGCGGGAACGCAGACGGAACTAGTGAAGTTTATTTTTTAATTGGTGCCATAAAGCGGGATACAATTTATTGCGCCAAAAAGTCTTTATATAATGAAGTATAATACAGTGTAAGATGACTCGGAAATAAAATACAACAATGATATGGAGATAAATGATTAGGCCCTCCTTACCCCTGTAAGGAGGCCGAAAAAAATCGGGGCAATAGCTAGAAGTAAGACGTTAACTATTAAACAGCTGATTATATGGATACCATAAGTTATATATGCTGAATTAGTTTGGTATGAAGGCAAAAGCTCACGTCATGTATGTTTCGTTAGACGAGTAAAAATAGATTCAATGAAATTTTTTTACTAAAGTATGCAGCAATGTCTGTGAGAGTGGTTATAATGGAAATATCACTTTTATGCCAGACGGTATAAAGCGTAAAAAAACTTAAATCCGCACCCGTCGTCTAGGCAAACTTGTCACAGACTCAGCTTAGGACGGCCGTAGTAGGGCTGCTACATTACCATTGAACGTATTTGAAAAATGTACTATACGGCCTGAAATAAAAATGAAAAAGTTAAATATGGTGCATCCTTATCTATCTACACAGCTACCAATTTTAATTTTGCAGCTCGAGGCACTGAATGGCAAAGACAGACTTATGCATAATGAAACAGGAGACGCTGAATCTTAGTAGTTTTATTTCACTTGAACTAATTATTTATGTATAACTATAAATGTTGATGTCAAATAACCTTTTTTATTAAATAAGTTAATATCGGCGGAAACAAACAAAAGCGTAAGGGTAGGTATTACCCTAAGAATAATATATATGGGCTTAAAGTGAGTATATGGCTTTTTTTATAGAACCGCGTGTGAATCGAAAATGGCCAGTATTAGTCATTATGCGTTTGAGTTCCAGTTTGAGAGCCATATCCATGTTTATCTCAGATTTATATCTGTATGATGTATTGTGATAAGATATTAAATTAATATATTGCAGTCTTATGTCAATATAAATTATGAATTGACTGTCCATAGACAACTACGAGTTTTCCATCGCGAAGGGCAATTGCATAAAAGAGAAAAAAATAAACATGCCTATCGTTCTCTATGGTCTGACTTCTTTGATTGTACTATAACGTTTTTATTTAATAAAACTGTTAACAAATTCTGAACGAAGTAAACATCCACAAAGTTAATCATCAGCGATTACATTAAAAAACGTATTTATTTGAATAGCTGGGAATCCACGCTTAAAAAAGTAACAATTTCTGTTATACAGTAAAAAAAAAGTTCGTTGCAACCGGCATTATAGAAAAAGGTGTTTTGGTATCTATTGTCCTTTTCTAATAACAGTTTCACTGCGCAGGTAGGTGGCGGGTGACTCATGGTGTTTAGTTTTTTATTATCAACACTAGCTGTGCCCAACGGCGATACCCGCGTCGATTCCGATTGCATGAGAATATCGGAATAAAAATATCCTGTATGCAACATTTCATTGAAATCCGTGCAAATTTCTTAGAAATACGGGGTATCCTTTAGAGAAAGACAGTATCTTGTGAGGCTTAGACATCATAATGTTCGAAATTTTAACCTTTTCTCCACTATCGCATGCTCGTTTTATACACATAAACCTTCCTCTGGAATCGCTTGAAATTCCTTGCGCAGTCCGAAAGATATAAGCGTACAGACTTTGCGTTGCGTTCGTACGTGCGAAACGCGGCGCACTCAAGTTGGCCTGATTTATTAGTGCGAGCCAAGGACAGACTGATTCTGATTTATTGCTGTGTCCAGTGGCGCCAGTACGCTCCTTCGATTCTTATTCCGGTCTAAAATTAACATTTATTTTAACCACCTGCCACACAAAGCGAGTTTAGAAATATGTTCGCTCAAGGATAACTCCTCACACGGCTATCTGATTCTAAATTTGGCGATTAAATGAAAGTGTTGAAAGATATTTTTTATTACGCAAGACTCATCCAAAAATATCTGTGCTGGGTGGAAAACGTACCCACGAGTGCAGAACCTAGTTCTGAGGTCAGGGTCTCATGATAAATAAAATCAAAAACAGGCTGTAAATTATAATAACAAGGATGCAGTATATAACAATTTTTAAGATTGGTTCCCATTGGAAAGTTGAAACGATGCTGTCAAAGTCAAAATCTAGATGGCATAGACAATTTTTTTCCTACATAACGTGGCTACATGATTCCTAATATGACAGGATTTTGAATTAAAACTGATGTTAATAATCTGAAGTTTCATTTTCATGGTAAAATATTACAAAAGCTTTGCAATGTTGCAACGCAAATAAAAACACGCTTCGCTTCGTTTCGAGCACTGCGCAGAGGGCACAATGGATACGGCTCTGAAACACATTTCTATACAAACTACCTATAAAACAGGATATGTTGCTTCACCTAGGGTAGAAAATAAAGAGCTTTAATGACTTTTCTGTTCATACAAACAGCGCTTCCCTGTACGTGTATGTAGGAACACAATCTATTGTTTGATACATTTGTAGCATAGACAAGTTTTTCGTTTTAAATTCTATTATAAAGCATTGTTTTCGACTTAATTTTTTTAAGTCAATACATATTTTTTCCTCTTAATCACTTTACATTTAAATCATAAAATAGAGTTATGTTACAAATTGAATATCTTTATAGTCAACATTATTTATGAGTCGGTTTACACGCGATCATTATTTCTATTATTTATGATGTAATAATTAAAATGTGCGATAAAGTTCCATTACGCGCAGTTTTTTAAGGAAACGGATAATGGCGCTTATCTAAGACCGGTTTTATTTATAAGTATTAGATGTAGGCATGAGAGGTGCTTCGTGTAGCACGACACGACCAACAATCGGTGAGACTGGACGAATTATAAAAAAATTATTCATATTCATGACATCATATTTATAGAACGATATCTACTCTATCTAAATATATATATATAGGAGATTTACAGCGATATATCGATTCATCGATATCTTTGGAACCAGAAGACCTAGAGACTTGAAATTTGGTAGGAATATTCCTTTCGGCGAGTAGAGGTCAGCTAAGAGCGGATTTTACCAAATTCCACTTGTAACGGGGGTTGCGAGGGTGTTAATTATAATTTATATAGCAAAGCAACGTTTGCCGGGTCAGCTAGTTTTATATAATTTATTTATAAATTAGTTACAAATCATATTACATAATTCCTGTGTGTTGTTAATAACCACCAAATCGTATCGTGAGACGTAAAATTGTTTATAAGCGTTTTTCTGATTACGCCAGCTTAGCATGAAACATTAACATTTTTCTATTAAGTCTTCTTATAAATGTAATTTAACATCCAACCTGACATAATTTAATGGATATGTTACAGTATCAGCAGCATCTAAGAATTAATTATAATATAATTTAATTTAATTTAATAACAGACTGGCAGGCGAAACCTGTGAGGACTTAAAACTATAATAGGCGAAAGCTCGTAAACAAAGCAGTCCAGTCTTTCTCAAAGTACGCGATAACGGAGACGGTAAATGTTTTTGCTTGAGGAAACTGGGGACGATAAAGTGATTTAGAGGTGCAACGACATATGGCACAGTAACTAATTTAAAATAAAGTAATTTTGGGGAGCACTAGAAACTAATTGGTCTTCAAAGTGGGAGGTAGATCAAATAAATTTGAGGACCTATGCGGTTCCCGGTGGAACGTTTTTATCTCGGTCTGCTCTAAGTGAAATAGGGGTGAGTTAGTACATTAGTGATATTTTGGGCAATTATTAATTTTCGTCATTAATCTTTACATTGTTCTACTTTTGGACGTTCAATTAATGCGCTGTTGAATATTAACTATTAAAAAGATACATATTAACCTCCTTCTGAGGTATTCCCGGAGTGCCACCACATGGGGCTTCTAAAGAAAGACGCAAAAAGATCTCTCCAAAACCGGCAACGCATTGACAAGTCCTCGGATGTTGCAAAAATCCAGGCAGCGGGACCAGTTACCATCGGGCGGGCTGTCCGTTAGCTGGGCTGAATTAAAAAAGAATCAAAAACTGGCCACAGCTGCCTCCCTGCCGCTCCAAAGGTGCAACCACATTGGAATTATCACCGCATCATGCTAATTACATATCTATATTTATTTCCCCGTTCAACTACAAAATAAACGCCATACGTGTATACTGGATACTTGTTTATAATTGCATTGCTCTTTTGCATGTGTCGCGTGGTATTCCCCTGTCACACAGCAATAGGGAGAGCGTACGAGATATAATATGTTAGCTTAGCGGCGAGTCAACGGTGGTTGGCTGGCTTTTTGGTCCCTGAAACACGACCTTTATTTAGTATATGTATATACTGCATAATGAATAAAACAATTTGAATTTGAGGTTAGATTAGCTTAGGAAAGTTGCCATTTTTCGGCCGGAGGGTGGAAAATTTATTTCATGTGTATTTTGTATAGAATATATTTATCAGCTGTCCAGTTACCTTAACACTGGCATTTCCTAATTGGAAATCAGATAGCTGTGTGCAGAATTGTCCCAATTTTTATTATCACAGGTTGCATTTTATATCGTTTTACTATCGAGTAACGACGTATCGACTCGTTGTTCGGGTATAAGTCACTTGCATACGCATACATGGACGTAAACAAATTAATATTAATTACATACACGAGAATGGACAATCGCTTTTTTGCCGCCATGTTTTCGCAAGAATCAGAGATGGCCGAGTTGACCTTATGCCGAGTAGCGGGTTTTACTCGGTTTGGTTTTAACCGAACCGTGTGTTTGGCGAGTTACTCGATATCGATTCGTTATAGGATATTTGTATAAACCTATTTTAAAGCAGTATATTTCCTTTCCGATTTTAGTCTTACTTTAGGTTAGATAATGACGCAGGCCACCATGACCACGGAACGTAACAACCACGTGTACGAATGTAATATTCATAGCCGTACTCGCTGACCCGGTACTTTGCTTTGCTATATAAATTATTTTGCCGTTGTCGCAATATTTTTTATTGCTGCTCTTCTCCTTTTAATCTTGACGTGGTTTTAAATAGCCTATAGTCTTCCTCTATAAATGAGCTATCAAACACTGAAAGAATTTTTCAAGTCGGACCAATAGTTCCTGAGATTAGCGCGTTCAAACAATCTAACAACCAAACAATCAAACAAACTCGTCAGCTTTATATTATTAGTATAGATACTCGGCAATAGCTTCTCGGCGCTGGAACCGAGTAATTCGGCCGATTAAGAGCCGAGTAGTTACCGAGTACTCGGCCCATCGCTAGCACGAATCCTTATAAGTCTGAGTCCTTGTGTTATTTTATCGATTTGTCCACTGTTACAATTATGGAGGTAATGTATTTATGAGTCGCTGAATATTTATTATTAGCGACGCCCCGTAGTTACACTAGGCATGGATACTAGTATACCTTTGCTTATTGTTTTATATGAATACATTTTTTACTCCTCGCATCCTGATCGTTAAAATAAACAGGTCTGTATAGTCTTACATAATTTATAACTTCACAATTGATTAAGTCGTAAGCAAACATTCGTGCATAACCCTACCTACGTACTCGTATTTAATTTTTTTGACATTTATCACTACAAAATTTCTATAGATATTTACATTCCATATTTAACTCGTAAAAACTAAATAGACTGTAACATTTCTCAAAAAGTGTGGGCTATTAAATGCAAACATATTTTTTAAAATGTCATTTGTAATTCCAGAGATTAGCGCGTACAAAAAATATAGAAACACTTCTATTTTAGTAGTAATTTATGTCAATTATGAAATATTCTATCATGCAACATTTTGAGTTGTTATTGAAGAATATTAACTACTTAGTAGGTACAGAATAACGGAAGAAAACGGGTTGGTATTGATGGAGCTTACTTTGTATCTGTTTGTGACTAAAGTAGTTAAATAATTATATCATAAAAAAATTTGTAATAGATAGATAATTTTTTCACATTTTTTTATTAATACGGATTAAAAGAGTCCATGTTTGTATTTTTAATCTGTGTACGTTATTTCAAATTTGATGCGTCGATATTTTTAATCTGTTTAAATAATCGTTTCCAAATGTGACAATAAGAAAAAAAACCGAAAAATGACAATTGAAAAGATATAGAAATGTGTATAGAAAGTGTAAATATAATTTTGAATAAAGTAGACCGGTAAGAAAGCCAAGACAAGAGCAAGACAAGTATTTCAATGCTGGCTGATTGTGTTTGACCAAGTGTCACCCGACTTTATTAGAGCAGTTGGTGTTCCATTTTTAAAAAACGAAGCATTCCAAATAACCGAGCCCACCTCAAACGAACTCTACGAACCGTTTCAATCAAGGAATGCATTGAAACAAATTGTTGGCCCTTTGATCAGTTGGTTCGGACCCTCGCCTCGCCCGGATGTAATACGATTTTGTTTTTAATCTGTATCGACCGTGGCGCTTTTGATGGCGCCTTTTGTAATTGACATTTCCAATTTTTTTTCTGTTTTTCATATCGGTAAATCGAGGTTAATAAAATTGATTCCCTTCAATTATGTTTTTATTATTGCTTTATTATTATCCACTGATTCTTATAATTGTGTTAACATGTCGGAAATTTAAATGTACGTAAAGCTTTAAAAAACGTATGCTACCGATTTAGGTGAAATCGTCACAAGGTTTGTCTTAGATTACGCGTGTTTTTCTCCTCATAGCGGCCTTTTTGTATTTCTGTATATCTGTTTGCAGTTAGAAGCGCTATCTAATCTGCATCTGGTGTGTAGAGATGCATTGTCTACGGGCTTGGCTCTGTTGTGCCGCCTTACTTAGATTTTCATTATTTACAGCCGGCGCGATGTGTTTTAAACGTTCATAAAAGGAATGCTTGTGGCGGTTTCTAAGTAATTGTTTGTTTAAATGTCAAAATGTTGAAACCGACCGTTGCTGATCGCGACATAATTACCATAAAATATGTTCATTATCAGTGAAAGGATAGTGTAATATCGTTTTAGAAATCTATTTCTTAAAACTGTTAATCTAAGACGTAACCACTTCAACAGATAATGAAAAAAACTTATTTCGAATACTCTTTGGTGCCTTAAAACTATGATTACCATAGACAATAATATATATTTTTTACACGTAAAATATATTGCACCGTTCTTTCTCTATATATAAATGTTCCCGGTGATCCAGAGGCGTTGAGTAAACAAGGGAGCGGTTAATATCCCACCGCAAATAGATGTTCTCTACCGTATAAAGGGTTAAACCTTACCAACGCCTCGTGCACAGACTACTCATGAATTTCGTGTGTCAAATAAATTGATGTAAAATATTATCAAGTACTAAGTAAAAGGTCACAAATATTGTATTTTGAAGTGCTTTTCGTCATTATCACAATACCGTAATGGCAAAGTATAAAACTTTTCAATAGCCTTGCCGCAATTTAAATGCAATATTTATAAAAATAAAATCTTTGATGTCTCCGATATGAGATATACTCAAATTACTTAGCAATGAGCTAATAAACGCCTTTCCTTTTTTCAAGCCTGGGTCTCGAATCCCTTCCTGTTTGAACAAATATTTTGTATCGTTTCTGTTCCGTCGGCCGGCTGTTTGAATACCCACGGTGCTTTGTTGAGAAAAAGTGACGATTTGTCAGGGACCGCGCGTCTCATTTTACGCATTCCAAATTTGAAAACTTTGATTGCAAATACTGATAAATGAAACGTCTTTTGTCGTTTCTGTGCATTGTGATTTTTTGTCAGTAGTCTAAAAATTTTATGTGCAAGCTATTTTATGGTTGCGTTATCTTTTACTGAATCTTTTCTGTTATATATACTTAGATAAAAGCATAATGCACACGATAACGCAAACCGGCGCATCGTTTGATTTTAGGTTACTGTGTATGAACAAAATTATCTTACGCGTAAACTCATTAAACAAAATTATTTCCTCTTTTTAATTTACGGCTGCAGATGCGTGACGCGATAAGTTTTTTTATTAACAATTAACAACGATAATAGTTCGGCGGGCAATCTTTGAAAATCGTAGCAATTAACTTAGCGGTGTATTTATCATAAACAGAAATGTAATCAAAGATTGCAATATCACAATCATTGTCGGTCAATGCAAAAGTGAAGTGTATGATTCGAATAAAAAAAAACTAATACCTTCAAAAGCATAAGGAGACAAGTTGTCAGCTGGTGAGTGTTTTAAAAAAAGAATGCCAGTCTATGAGAAATCCACGGAATATTAAACCTTATTTCTTTAGCACACGGCTCACAATCGCGTGCAAGTATTACTATAAGTTTTTTTTTTAAGTCTCACATTGTTGATCCTTCATAATAGCGAAGATTTTACGCTTCAATTGATTACGAGTATTATTGTACTATTCGGATGTGTATAAAGACATCGTAATCTCCACTTTAATCCTCTGCCCTTATTACTTGCCACACTTGATCACAGATAAGGATGAATACCTCCACGTGTGTTGCACATAATTATTTTTAAAAGCTGTATAATCTGTGACAGAAGCGTGAATTTTTAAACTGCATTGGCATTTGGCGGGAAAATTTAGTAAGGCTTGTGATAAAACTGTACATATTTTAATTTTCTATTTTATTTAGTGGTAATATAAAATTAATAATTTCTGTACAGATTGCTTTATTAGCATTCTGGGTTTTCTGCCTACCCTGTTAGGGACCTGGTGTGATGGTATAACTAATATATTATAGTTGAAGAAAGGTCTTTCATATGTACCTACTGACAAATTTCGCACATTTTAAAATACCGTTCAAGACTTGTATATGATTTGGATGTTTATTCAAATAGCAGTTTATTTATTGAAATACTTTCTGTTACAGGTAACCAAAGTCGCCGGCTTACTTGGTAATGTAGTTATTGATATGAATGAAATTTAAATATGGTAACCGAAATGGTATGGGAACCGCAAAATATGGTAACCGGACGCAGAACGAAGCAACGCAGCAACAAAAGTGCAGCTGTCCTGCAGCAGAGCTTGATATAGTACGCACAGGTCTATTCAAACATACCGACATAATATCGAAGTATGATAATATGCGTGTTTATTTACGTCCAGAGGCGCCCGCGGCTTCGTCCGCGTTTGAATTTGAAAAAATATTATTATAAAATAAAAGCAGCCCAAGTTATCCTTTTTACATCATCTATCTGCCAGTGAAAGTCCCGTCAAAACCGGTCCAGCCGTTCCAGAGTTTAGCCGGACCAAACAGACAGACGGACAAACAAAAATTGTAAAAATTGACATTTTGGTAGTGTTCACATACATATTCATTTACAGGTGGATAATTTGCTGGCATTTAATGTTTTCTTGTTTGTGGTAATGTTTAAATAAGTGTATGCATGTAATTGTTAGCGTTTACGGGACGATGTGGTCGCTCAGCAACAAAGTCCTTTTCATTAATAAATTTTAAAAAAAATGCATTTAGTAAAAAGCTGTTATTTTAATATTACAAACAGGCCAGGCACTCCAATTTTATTTATTAGTATCGATATCGTAACGCAGTATCAATACGACGTGAACAGCACGTGGCGGGCCTCTGACGTAAACAGACGCGATGATTGAGACTCGCCAACTGCCGCGGTTGGACAGATTATAGCGAACAGCTTATCCTGCTCGCGCCTGGAACACCGGGAACACAGTGGAGTATTCAGTAGATATTTCTACTAATATCACTCGCTATAATGGTAAACATCGTGAACCAACGTGCACACTGCTGAGCTGTGACTTCTGAGCTGTGGGAAATCTACTAATCCGCACATGACTTGGTGGACTGTGGCCTAAATCCCTCTCACTGAGACGAGACGCGATCCAGCAGTGGACCATTAGGAGGGTAGAAATAAAATCAATAGAACAACACGAAATTACACCGACAAACGTACATGATATAAATATTATGTAAGACTTTTAAAGATATTTCTATTACACCCAGACACAGAACACACAAATGTGCTGCACACATAAATGCTTGTCCCGGCTGGGAATCGAACTCATTACCTCCGGCTTCACAGTCAGGGTCTAACCACTCGACCACGAGGATATTCTAAAAATGTTCATTCAGTCACCCGTTCGTTCGCTTTTCCAGTGTGTATACGCCTTAAGGTGTAAGTACCAGCAAGATGTCGGATCGATACGGTATTGACCCACATCTCACCTCGCGCCACAATGGGCCTGCAGTGGCCACTTCACCCACTTGCCGCGCCTCGATCCCCGGACCTCGGGTTACGCGCCAAGCGACTCGTTATAAACCATCACGATGAAAAACTCATATAGGATTATCCCTCTTATTTGTACGCCGTAAAAGGCATAATATAGATTGAACTAATAGTTTCGTAACATCTTTAGATGTACCCATATTTGTGCAAATAAACGTCTTTGTCTTTACACTGTATGTACTTATAAAAACGCTATTTGGTCCTCCGTGCTTTCTGCCTGCCCCGTTAGGGACCTGGCTTGATGCTACGTATGTATAAAAAAGAAAGAAAAAGATTGTCGACTTTTTTATTTTTTTGGCAAACGTTGCTTTGCTGTATACTCGTATATTTAATTAACACCCCCGCAACCCCCCTTGCAGGTGGAATTTCGTAAAATCCGTTCTTAGCTGACCTCTACTCGCCGAAAGGAATATTCCTATCAAATTTCAAGCCTCTAGGTCTTCTGGTTCCAGAGATATCGTGACGAGTCAGTATATCGCTGTAAATCTCCTATATAGGTATAGATTTCGCAATAAAACCCATTTCGCAAAAGCAAATAACACGCCATCAAAATTACACCGTGGTCTCGAATGCTAAATATCACGCCGCCAACGAACGGCACGCAGCCGGTGATTTCACATTGCAAAGTAAGTTCTATTTCCAGCACGCTTACGTTCATTTCGCATTGGCGGCGGTTGCGTTTAAGTTTTTCTCTCCTCTATTATTCGGTACGTACAGCTGCCAAAAATGTACTGACGTTGATTGATGACACAATTTTCGAGTAAAAAACTTCAAGCCCTTACAATTGCGTGGCTTACGAAAAAATATAGACACTGGAAATGTTTAATTATTTTCATGCATCGCGGTGAAACGCTGAAAATTGACGTAATTGGAATTGTTTTCCAAATACTGATAACAGGACGAATTGAGAATTATTTTTATTATTATAACATTACGGTAGGTCGCTAACGGTGTAGCCAGAAAGCATAGAGTGCCAAATATCTCTGTCATTACAAACCTGAAGTGCTTGGTGACTCATCACTCTTTCATGCATGCACACCGGTTTCGGAGACTCTTGACTCTCCCGTCACCCAACTGACCTATTTGGTCGAATAATTACTGAACAAATACATTAGCTCTAAATAATGGAGGAACGGATATATTCACCTATTAAAATTATTAACATGACTGTACATTAATATAAATTTTCCCTAATTTAACAAGCCATTGTCCCTTCGACGCACAAAAGGCCTAATGTATGGAAATATTTAGAGTATTCTCTATTGTTCGAAGCGTATACTCGCACGAGTTATACGTAACTCTGTTCCGTAAATAATATATTAATATTCCACGTATTTAAAAATTTTAAACGCTTTTCGTATTATAAAGATTTTTATTGTTTAAGAATTTGCTTATAGATAATATAACTAATGCCATTATATTATATATAAGATATGTATATAATGTATATGTAACGTAATCGATAATATATATAATATAATAAGAATTATATCTGTGTAAGTATTATGTATAAATACATATACATATGTGAATGTTTATCAGCTGCCCCGTTAACATTAACATAACAAAGGGATTGAATTGCTCAATTCGGAATCAGATAGTTTTGTGTGTAGTCGTCCCCAAATGTTACAATTGTATATTCCTCAGTTCTAGTTGGGCTGACGATGTAATTCAGGTCCTACGGCTTATATTTAGGAAAATGTCGCCATATCAAAGCAAGTTACTAGCTCTTTGATTAAAACATTAAATATGTATTCGTGTTAGGATCAGACAAGTCATAGTGCATATCAGCGGTTGCGTATTGGCGCGTCACTCAACACCGCATTGCTTTATTATGTTACTGTTCAACATATCTAACATTAACAGCTCTAATACTCAGTTGTCAGTCATGCAATGTTAGTGATGTTATGTTAGACATATATACTACACGTGTTTAGCTTATACGTTATACGTAATCGGTTTAGTGTTAGATACCCTGACTGCTCAACCGAAAATCATGGGTTCGGTTCCCGGGATCAACATTTGTGTGTGTACATTAAATTTGTTCGTTGTGTGTATGTGTGTTATAAAAATATGTGTTAGAGTTAGAAATATATATTTTTATTCACAAAATACACTTCAACAGTGTACATTAAGAATAAAATAATGGGCATACTTAAAACATTAATTAACTAAGCCCTCTATTGCTGCAGCGTGACTCAGGAAAAAGCACATAAGTACATATAAGCTATTTTCCCTTCAAAAACCCGACCAAAGTCACGATATTCGAGCAGTTGGTTGTTATTTTGTAAAAGTGTCTGTTACGTAACGTTTTAGTTAATTTCTTATCCATTAATTATCCGTGACTGGAAACGATGACTGGATAATGGTAGTTTTAAATGGCCTCATATCAAAGAATACATTTTCTTTCTCTTATCCAAATAGTATTCGTTTATTTCAAATAGAGTGGGATATAATGAATTTCAGTCACAATGCTTCGCCTCGTCTTATTATGGAGATTTTTTACTTCTATTATTTATATTTGGTATAAAAACAGCTCATATGTATATTGAAAGGCTACCCACTAGTACAATCATGATTCCAAATGTTCGAAGTTTAAATATTTTCACATATTTATTTAGGCCTGGTTGCATATCATAATTAACTTGTACGCATACACTTCGTTTAGATCAATTTAAGAGAAGTGAATACGATTTTAATATTATATACTATGTATTTAATTAGTAGTTGAATCCTGAACATTTTAAAAGCTTTTAAACGATTTGCATTTTTCGTACTAATTTGACAGCTGCACCGAAACATGTGGGGGTTTTCTCGAAATGCGACAGATGGCGCTACAGGATATGAAGTGTGCCGAGCGCACGGCTTCGTCCAGATGTTATTTAAATTGCAACAGTTGAATATAAAATAAAATTTCATATTGCTTTTGAAATGTTATAATTCAGTAGCCAAGCAAATTTCACGAATGCTGTTTGGTGGAAGAGTGTATTTATGAAGCGTACATCAGAACATCATTATTCGATTTCTCACTTCGACGTTAACGGGTTTCGAAAATTCCTTAGCGGAATATTCTAACTGTGTTTAAGTATTTCATTTCAGAAGCTCGAGGCTATGGGCTATTTAATTCTCAACAAACCGTGTAGTGTCTGGCATATGCCTATATAGTTCTGTTGTATTTCGTAAAATATACGCCCATACCTATTTTATTTATGTAGATTCGAAGAATTTGAATAGACGTTATGAAAATCTCTATATCGTGGTTGCAAACTTAAAATCTCGTTTGTGTAAAAACTTTAGTTTCGTGATAGTATAAAGACTTGATATTTGACGAGAGATTTTTACTTACAATGAAATATAGGTTATTTTAATTTTAAGATACAGCTGCTTCAAATCAAGAAATATTCATATGGGAGTTTTCGTAAGCGGTCGCTAGTAACAAAATATTTACAAAGTGTCAAGCAACAGAATTTTTTGAAAAGTATTACGAGGTTTTAACTATACAACGACTATACATACTCGTATAGCTCTTGTTATACAATTTCTTGTCCGAAGACTACAGTCGTACAATACAATTGCTATATAATCAAATTGTTAGGATGAAAACTGAGAATTCTTGCTACCGACTCGTGACAAAGCGACGGAAAAAAACAACGCCAAAGGCAGCAACGCTATTACCGTGGTTTGTTATTTTTAGTGCCGTTCGTCTTGCGAATATTTGTAAATTTAAAACGACAAAAATGCTTCTGGCAAGTCACAATAGATTTTTTTAAATTCAGTTATGTAATAAAAGCAAAACACAGGCGCACGATTGATATGATGCTAGATCATCTTGGCAGTCCATACATACATATTTATAGACTCGAATAAAAAATACTGCGGCGTAGCTGTCTCAAAGGATTTCATCGAAATGTCTGTGTTGGTATCATCATACTTAACACGCGAACAAAACATAAGTTTCAAATTCAAATTCAAATTGTTTTATTCATTATAAGGTACATACATACACTTAATGAAAGTCATGTTTCAGTTAT
>DWQT01001257.1:0-17541 GCA_018244895.1 Myscelus amystis hages
ACTCGTGTTCATACAGAGACATTCGATGTTTACACTGAGTGTACGGTGTATAGTGTCGTAGTCTGAACCGGCCTTAATGTACATAAAACTGTATGAGGGAATAAGAAAATATATTACCAACTGTATTCTCTCAGTTATATTAGTCACTACTAGTGTTAGATTAGATCAGATTAGAAAGTACTTGTACATTTTAACATTGCCATTTTCTGACAATTCTTCATAATAAATAACACATCTTTTGTCAACTTCTGTATCAACATAATTCTTTAATGTCTTGGTATGCGACAATTTCCTTACTTAATATGGATCGTATTCACTCCAATGTTTGGTTTGGGCCATTTGTCATCGCTAATACACTCCAATGAATTCCTGAACCATATATTATCGTATATACACTCCACAACTATCTGTGTACGTGCAAGCGATATTGACTATGCTGTTGACACTTCGAAAGCTAGAATATGTTTACGACTCGCCCAGGAAAGTGCTACAATTACACCGTATTACCGATCATACCGTAAAATATTTATATATAGAAAGATAAGAAAGAAAGGAAATTTTTGTTCCATCCAATCAAGATCATATTAAAAAACAGGTAAAAAGATACAAAACAAAACAGAAAGATTAATTTTTTTATGGGTAACATTAAAAATATGATCACAGATGGATGGAAAGAGGGTATACTCAGAGTATATATCAGAATTAACTGGGAAGATATAAGTCCATATGTCTTAGCCGCGATATTATTAACTTATCCACATTATCCATCATATTAATAACTCAAGTGATTCACGCTAAAGTCTCATTCCTATTAAAAGTTGATTGCAAATGCCTATAAGCGACAGTTCTCACTGGAATCCGATATACAATTTTGCTACTTTGTTCCCATAAAATATCTGGCTTCAATGACCATTATCAGTCATTCAAATCCAGAATCATTCCAATCTCCTAAAAGCCTCTATCTAATTCAAATTTAAAATAGCGATGTAGATATCTAGATCGTATCTAGCGATGTAGATATATAAAAGGAAGGATCACCGATCTGAAACTTTATTGAAAATTGTTTTTATAGTCACGCCTATATCCCATAGAGGTAGGCAGAGACTAAAAACATAAACAGGCCACTCCTCTACTTTCATCAAAGTCGATAAAACACAGCCACGTTTATAAAGGGACTCAATAGTACGTTGAAAGTGATATATGAAAACAATTTCACGAAAGCTGAATTCAGAACGCACGCGAGCAACGCGCGAGCAACTCCAATGACGTATGGGGCACGATCAAACAGCAAGTGAGACAGCAAACTCGAAAAGACGTGTGAAATGAACCTAAGTCGCGAACAAATTGTTTGTATTACGTGAGCAAACGGAAATGTTTGCGAAAAGCAATGTTTGTTGTACGTGGCACCATTTTACATGCGATGCGGACACTTGTTATTTTATATGTCGGGCGATTTTTTAAATCACTTTTTTTTTTAATTTGAGAACTTTTTTACGTCACTTACGTTCGACTGTTTAAATATCTGATATTCTGTTAAATGAATATTCTGTTAAAATATCTGATTGTTGTTATGAACATCTACAGGTAAACAAGTACAAATTGTAATACATAACTTAAAGATAGATAGGGATAAAGATTAAGCCCATCAAATGTTAGAATAATGTATATTTTTGGAAACAGAAGCTAACGGTTGTTATATAATTTTATTCTTGTGAAACATTTCGGTCTACCCTTCCGCAATCTATAGTTGAGAGCCCTTTAAAAAAAACTAAAATCTCCAGCATTGTTCCCAGCCAAAAGCTGGCGAGAGCTCTCAGACGTTTTGCTGAGAAATTGGCACAATTGCCGCCCAGTGGGCGGCGCTGACGGCGCTCTGGGTCTGAATAAATAGATAAAGCCGCCTTTTAATTATTCAAATGATGTCCCACCGGCTTCCGCGGAGCTCACTCGAAATTATTCGCCATTTTGGATCTTAAATACTTCACTAACGACTCCTTTTTCGGGAACTCTTCTCAAATGAAGTGAGACCATTCCGAACTTGTAATATCCATACTTTGTTATTCTTTTTGTCTGGACCTCCGGCGGCTTGGGAATAATAATGGTTTTTAATCCGATTGGTAGGGTGGCTGTCGTTGTGGAATTAGGGTGAGTTTAGAAACACACCAATTCCATAAATGTCATACAGGCCGGGCCAAACACGCCTTCTGGTTTTTGCATTATCTTTTATCTTTTTTTTTGTAATTTTTTGTAGCAACATTTGATTTGATTTCGAGGAGCCTACGATTATATGGTTCTTTCATTTATTTTTTTAAGCCACCAGTGTCAACGATAATCAAGACGTCATTTGTTATTGAATTATAAATTTTGTTTTGTTTTTCTTAAAGTCTTTGTAACGGGCCTTCATAAACTGTCAGTGCAAAGCTGGTACAAGCTGTTTCGTCTCGGGAGTTGCGAAACTGATTTATTCGTCCAAGCCGGCCCTCAGAAGGTTGTAAACAAGATTATGGGATTTGTGCTCTGTCAAGGGCTTGACGAATGCTAAGGCTTTTTGAATAATGTACAACATTAAAAGTCAAGAGTGACAATAGACGAGACAGGCAGGAACATGAAAGTGCACTTTACGACACAAGTACCTTCTAATTTGCCGTTGGTATCTTTTGACATTTATTTACAAAGAGAATTCAAAAAAGGAAACCATTTTTAAACTAAAAAATATTTTTAAAATGTGGAATTTATCCACTGTTATCCAATTGGAAGCGCAATTGTGTTACAGTGTTTTGTCTACTTTCCCCGTTTTAGATTTTCGCAAAGTTTGGAATTAAGATAAACGGACCTAACTCAAATTCCAACTACGCTTTTGGAATTTCCTTTGGGACTAATTCCACACTTGCCTGAGTGATGTTACAGTAAATGTTACATTATTAAATTGAAATATAACCCGTATCTTCACGTGAACATAATATAAATTAAATTTAGCACACATCCTAATAAATCTGATTAACCAATATAAATGATACTGATTCGATTGTTGATATAATTCTTCTCACATTTCTAGCTACACTTTTGGTTCCGCTACGAAAACAGACCCTATAATATGGTAAGCGTGTACTTTGACATCTGTTCATTATTGTTTCCCATTGCCGCAAAACAAAAGACAGTGCCAAGACAAAAAACACAGTGAATTTCTGTTACACTGATAGTTGACATTTATTTTGCACCCGTCTAAGTCTGGCTAATGGACGGGACCCGGTTTAAGTTAGTCCCGTAAAGACTGCGCGTTATATTTCTCTGTTGTCGGTTATTTTCTAATTATTGCGTAAATGAAAGAAGTAATTTAATAGAATCATGGAAGTAGAAACGTTTGCAAAGGTAATAAGGAATTACAGCAGCCTTTGCCTTTTACATAATTACTAGTATCAAAAACAGCCTTAATATTTCTATTGGTTTCGTTACTGTCACCTATAGTTGGCCCTAGAACTTTTATCGGCGAACTAATCGTATACTAAACGGTAAAAAAATCAATAAAAACGCTACAGCGCCTATCGCGCCCGATGGCAAGCGAAGATACAGCCCACGATGTAGCACGATAGCCTAAAAATGACCTTCACTCTTGTTTTAAATAGAGCCAGGACGACCGAGAAACACCGACGCAGGCAAACTGTTCCATTTGGTTCATGTACTATGTAAAACATACCCGAGCATCAGGCATGAAAACCTCGATATTTTTCCACAAGAATTCTAAAACCCTATATCAGTATCAAGGGCTCTACGCTCCTACAACCGGTTGGACAAACCAAGAGTTTTCAATTATGCAAATTACTGGCTTCTTAGTCTATTTCTGTAAACAACTCTTGACTGCTAAACTGCGGTCATTGGTTCGATTCCCACTCAGAACAAAACTTTATGTGATCAACGCATTTCTATTTATTCTGTCTGGGTGTATTTAAAATAATAATTAAAATAAAATATACTGTACCTTTCTAACTACTTTATATGTTTGAAAGAATATTATAGGTACGTTTTAAAGGTCTAATTTCGAAAATAAATCGTTCCAGTTCTTATCAATTATTACTATTTTATTGTTATCATTAATTTTTAAATAAAATGAAACACTACAGGCCAACTAGGTTACGAAATATTTGTGTCCATTTGAAAAATACATACAGCACGAATCACTATTTCGTAGCATCTAACTTCAGGTAAGGCTTTTTGGCACCGATTCAAGTCCCCACAGTCCGTAATTGGTTTTGTTTTATATCTCTGACGTCATTCCAGAAACTGGGTCCTTCAACTGAAACCTGTAAACTGAAAGAGAAATTATTTACAACGGTAAAATAGATCGCCATTTACAATACAACCCCATGTAAAAAAACCAACAAATAGTGTAAATGAATGGAAATATACTCTCGAGTAGTGTATGTCAGTAAAAGTTTTAAAATTAATTTCCCAATTAAAATATAAAAAATATTATAAATATATGTATATGTATATGTAAATGAGTATAAAATAAAGCTTACCATGCCTTTGCCAAGTCGACGTCATGCGAAAACCTCTGCTAAATGTATGTATATACTAAGCAAACTCTGTTAATATACTACGTCCACAGTTAACAAATCAGCGCCATTCGATACTCAACCGTAACGCTCTGTCTTAGAGTTCACACAACGCGCCATCATGAAATGAAAGCTTATGCGCAAAACAGTTCGTTTCGCTGCAAGGATAACGTCCACTAAACGCCGACGTTCGGAAATTAATAGCGTTTCCGTAGCACCAGAGTATATCGAGAAGGCTTTGATGCGCCCGTTCAACTTGATAGCACCAAGCACTAGTATCTCTGTTTCAGTTTTAAATGTAAACAAAATTCATATGTTATACACAAATATTTGTTACCTGCGTGTCGTACACACGTCATACCGTTGGTGCGCTCGTAGCGCTATCTGTAATTCTTATTCGATTAAAACGTCTTCTCCTGTGAACACTTGCTGCTTTTCAGCAAAAAAGAATAGCCTATGTCACTTTGCAAACATTCATCTACCTCCATACCAAATATCACATCGATCCGTTGTTCCGTTGCGACACGAAAGAAGAACAAACATTTATAATATTAGTACTAAGCGCGTAATACGAAGCGCTTGAAAAAAACTATGCAAACGTAAATCTCCGAGTCGTTTAACTAAACAATGTGGCAGGGGCGCTAGAAATTAAGTCGCAATTTTCTCAGCGCTGACTTAGCACGGGCCGTCTCCATTAGTTTGACTTAGAAAGCGAGTGCAAATAAATTCTTTCTGTCAGTCCCGTAACGATTTACTGGGCTTTTGCGAGTGCATATCTAGAAATATATTGAATTACGTGTAAAACCAAGTTTATGGTCTTGACCTCTGACCTGGTGCTATTAATGTTGCTATATAACATTCTCTTTTTATATTCTTCTCTTTCTCTTACTCTGTTTCTTCGAAGCGAATAAGAATAAATGTTAATAGTAATCCTCTTTTAAAGTCTAGCTGATTATAATTCATCATTCTTCAGTTTGGGAATCAAATCGTATCGTCCACTCCTCATTAAGACCGAAAGAGTGTATAAAAAGAAAAAGAAATGTAATTACATTTATTTTTCTTTTTACAAGACGTTAAATTTCTCCATCTTATATTTTTAAGTCAACTGATCTATCACGGTTGCCTATGGTTTGAAGCCTTTTCATAAAATAGGAAGCCCGTTTAGTTTTAAAAACATATAACTAAATTAACGTAAACGTAAAACGATTAGATTTTTTGTCACACACTTCTCACTATTGATAATATCAGTAAAATAGACCACAGCATAGTCTATGTAGCGTCCCACGTGTTTACTACATTTAGTTCCGATTGAAAAATGGGGAAGAAGAATTAACTTGCAATTTTCTCGGCGCTGACTTAGGAAGGGTCGGTCCCATTAGCTCGACTTAGATAGCGAGTGAAAATAAACTCTAGCTGGCACTGTAACGAAAGTCCCGTGCGCTTTTAAAGTGTATTATTTTATTATATCCGGTTCTAGAAACCGGGTAATAAGAACATAGTCTTATATTAGCGGTACATAGTTACTGGCTGACCGGTCTTCTGGTTTGGTGGTTGCAAAACCTGACCGCTGGCTTAAACGTCTTAGATTTGACAGTTGTGTCTGTATCTGAGTGTAATTAAAATATGTATATAATTCTATATGTATTTATCTGCTGTGTAGTTACTATACATGCAATACACGACGAAGTCAATAAGAATGATTTGAACAAATGGCCAGATATATGAAGATTTTAATTGAATTATTAGTTCAATCTATGTATATTTTGCCTTTTAAGGCGTGCAAAGTCACGCGTATTTCGAGAAGACAGACAAAACAAAAAAAAACGCATTTATGATATTAGTATGGATTCTTACGCAATCAAGGTAAATGTAATTGAAGTATTTTTTTAATACAAGCATCAAAGAATTCCATTTTCATCTTTCGTTTTGCTTTCTTATGTTTAGCAATAAAACTTTGTCTGGTTTAAGAACGAACCGGATATCCGGGTTAGATGTGCAACGGCGGGGCAGCCGAGAAATTCTTTCTAATATTTAATGGTTAACGATTTTCAACCGGAGGTCAGTCGACCGGGCGATATTTTTGTAAAATACTGCTAATAGCCGTGCTTGCGCAACCAAAATGGAACATTCAATACCTAACAGGGTATAGGATTTTTTACCCGGACTATGTACAACTACATAGCTATATATTAATACGTGAAGCCTAATTTTAAGCATAGTTTTTTTGCCATAGTTCAAGAATATACGGAAAATGAGTGCAAAAAAAAATAATTTATATGACATAATATATACATACCTAACGTGTTATAAATACCTTACATATGCTATATTCCAAAGTCAAACTAAAAGTTTAGCCAACTAAAACCTTATTGCAATCGAAGTGTACTTCGATTGTTACATTCCTGTGCGGTATACCTTATAATGAATAAAGACAATATGAAAAAGTAATATCATAATATCAATATCATCTTAGGACAATTCCACACACGGCTATCTGATTCCAAATTAGGTCATGTTTTGCCTGTGCTATGGTAACCAAACAGCTGATATACTTACATATATACAACTTATTATAATACTTATATAGATATTTTTATTACGACCAGACACAGAACGAACAAATGTGCTCATCACACAAATGTTTGTCCCGGGTGGGTATCGAACCCACGACCTCCGGTTTCACAGTCAGGATCTCTAACCGCTCGACCACGAGGCCAGTCAAGTTTATTTAAATAGCGAGATGCAGAACCATCGAAGAAAGTATCACAATATTTTCATAGTACGAGTAAATACTTAAAAACCAGTATCGTTTGAAATACAATGAATGTCTTATTTAAAGTGTGTCAACCACCCAAGAATATCTCATAATACATTGTAAACACTTAAAGATCATTATCGTATTAAATACTCATATTTCTGGTGTCTCTGTTATTTGTGTTAAAAAATAACCTGTCTTTCCAGTGCCAATGACCCAAGTGGTGGCAGTGGCTGGTGAGCCGGTGTACCTGCCGTGCGACATCGCGACCCAGGACGAAGACGACGCCGTACTGCTGGTGCTGTGGTACAGGGAAGACCTGGGAACACCTATATATAGGTGAGATGCCAACAGACTTATCTCGGCGCTTTCTACCTACCCCGTCAGGGACATGGCGTGATGAGTATGTATGTGTGTATGTATGTATGTCTGCATGTATCTATTTATGCCAACTGACAGAAACGGAAACATTCATTCGTTAAATCACACCACAAAACGGAATGATGTAGTGATTAATTTATTTATATATTTGATAATACATATCAACTAGCTACTGTAAAGATTGCATCGGCAAATTTATTTCGGCAGCGCTGAGCCCCCGCAATCCTGATCCCGTGGGAATATCGGGATTAAATGTTGCCTTTATGCTTGCCTATAACCTCTCCTATATTCTAGTAAAAGTCCCGTTAAAACCGATTCAGCCGTGCCCAAGACTAGCCCGGACAAACCGAAAGACAAACAGACAGACAAAACTATTCTCAATTATTTTGTGTTTAGTAACATGTAAATAAATATAATCGCTTGAGAAAAAAAGAGACACATTTTATTTATATTATGTATAAAGAACTGTCCTGTATACATAACTTCTAAAAACATCGAAGTAACATAAAATTTGTATGCCGCTTTTTCATGTTAAAAAGTGGTGTTTCTACAAAAACATTCCCTCACGAGCCGTGTACGAAGTTCGGCACCTTAAACTCCTTAAGTGTTAGGCGACATCTCGTGCAAACCCACATTAATAAAGGGTTGTCTTCATCCATTATTTTATATGTCGCATTTATTCTGTCACGTTTGTGCGGTAACCACACGATCTGACTAACCACATTGATGTAACCATTTGAAAAACCAGACAGTCCCAAAAGGACTTATATAAGTAGTCACCAATAAAAGGCTAATATTTAAAGCATCACTATATATTGACGTAGACTGTGCAATTTGGTGGGTATGCAACGATAAATTAAGCATTTTCAATATTTTAGTGTCTTTTTCCCTAGATATGTTTTCTTTAAATGCTGTATTTTTATTGGAAAGGTACAAAAGAGTCCTCAACATTTGTACCGCACGGTCACCCTACTCGCACGTGATATTTTCTTGTGATTAAATTTGTCATGTCCCAAAAACGGTGTCTTGTTTGCCGCGACTGTCTTTACTCAAAGTATTATGTTCCAGGTTAACATCACACGAAATATTTCGTGGGTGTTAAATTTTATCGAGACACTCCAAAACTTGTGCTTGTAGCTTTAATACTAGATAAATTCTTATGTGTGGGTGTAATGAAAATGTCTTTATATATTATAGTATGAATGTAGTTTAGCCGCTATATGGTTAAGACTCCATGTGCTTTGGAATCGGATGCCGTGTGTGAGTGAACTCCTTATGCGCTTAATTACACTTCTCTGTATTCGACAGTATATTATGAGAAGGTAAAGGTCTTTTCACACGATTTCCGCTTATATAACCAAAACATTACCATCCATTGTTCGACAGGTTTGAGTGTGACGGGATTGCAACTTTACGAGTTGTCAATCCGGTCTCAACGGTTCGCGGTACAGTCGCGCGCAACGTCTGTCAATCAATAACTGTCAAGCGCCAATCGCGGCGGGATTGAAGTGTTTTGTGCGATTGTACATGAGGTTCTACATTAACTGATTGCTGGAAACCGCTAATATCTGACACAACGTTTTCAAATGCATCCAGGAATTCTAGAATATGTATATGTAGAGGAAACACGTTAAGTTTGTTAGGGTTGAGAATTTTGGTACTAGGTACTTTCTGCCTGCCCCGTCAGGGACCTGGTTTGATGGCATAACGATAATTATAGGATATGTACATACTAGCTCTTACGCAAAACTTCGTCGGCGTGGTCAAAAGAATTTATTTTATTGACTAATCACACCTTTGGTCCACCAGCATCGCCCTCTATTGCTTAATGGATTAAAATACATTTTTCCGTGGGAATGAAATATCATCTCCCTAAAAACGTAGCCTATATCTCTCTCCAGCGCTTAGGCTATCTCCGTAACAAAAGTCACATGGATCCGATGGTCCGTTTTGACGTGACAGAAAGACAAACAAACACAATTACGCATATATTACACTATGTACTATGGACTACTATGGATTGCTCTTACTATGGATGATTATCCATCGGATCCTACGGATGATTGTCCATTCGTATTTGGTCAGCCAGCGTAGTTAATTAAAACCTAAAACCATCCCGGTATGAAATTATATCTTTGACTAGCAGTGGACCAGTACAAAGGTCGAAAAAGACGCTAGCTTGATTTTCTAAACAAGATTTTAAACGCTAAAGCAGTTCCTAAGCTCTGAAACTACTTAAACAGCACTATCGAATTCTGAACGGTGATCTAATTAGTTGAAATCGAATAACCTCGTTCAACTTAAGCTCTTAAGTTTCCGAGTTCAGCTTTAATATTCCAGAGCAGTTTTGGTGCTTTAGTGTGAGGAAAACTCAATTTAATGTTTCTTCTAAACAGGATACGTTCCATTTTACGAGTGTTTTTCGTTGTTTACAAGTAATTTGATAATAAAGTGATAGTCTAGTGGTATGAATTTCAGGATTTTGGTACAAATCCTGGTATGCATCCCTGTTTTATAGCCTAAAATTTAAATATCAATCTGTATAGTAGCAAAGAAAGTGAGGAAATCTATAATGTTTTCTGATGTATGTGGGGTTTGTCAATAAGCACTTGACCAACGTAGGAGACTATGGACTAAAACCTTGACACTATAGAAGAGTCTCGTCCTCAGAAGTGAATTATTAAAAGTGCCAACAGAACCTGAGAAAAGTCGAATATTATGAAGTCATCATAATAACTCTTAATCCTTCGAGGCTGATCTAAATAAGCTAGAGATTTGAATGGAAATATTGAAATACAAAAATATCCTAGTGTCTTACAATATTGAAATATTATTCACAAAGTTAAAGCAAAACTATAAAAAGATTTAATAGCATTAATAAAACCATATGTATTTTTACATCTATATCAATGATTACAATTGCATTGTAATTATTGGTTACCGAAGAACCTGCTACAAGGGAAACGCTTAATTAAATCATCAACTAATTGACCTATGACACCTGCATGTATTAATTAAGTGACCTTAATTACACCTACACATTAAGTAGTAATTAATAGGTTAAATTACATGTGTGAATAATTAATTAGTTACGTGGCATATAGTAATTACGCTTTTATTTTATTCTCACAATTTCGCAAAGTATCTAGGAACTAAGGTAGACTTTATATGATTTAAATTTTAAATATTATTTGCTATATTGATGAAAAAGAATCCCGGGCCTAATACTTTATAACATCTTTAGAGATGTATTAGATAAGATGTGTATATAGATACTAAAAAGTATACATGTATGTTCCAAGACGTATGACTATGAACTTGCACATAATATTATTAGTAACTGTTTTCTTACATAATAGAATGATGGTAATTTCTTTCTTCCGGTCTACTGGTACCAAATTCGTACCAAATTCGTACCCGTCGTATTAAAGGGGCGCAATGCCGAAGAACCATGACGAAAATATGTATACTAATCCGCACTTAGCCAACGTCATAGACCTAGATCTAGACTTTAAAACTACTAAAAAAGTAGACCTGAATCTAATAGTGAACAAAAAGATTAATAAAAAATTAGAACCATAGGTAAAGATTTGTCTAAACCCAATTAAATATCGTAGTAAAAATAGCTGAATTGCATAAGGATTTGATGGGCATTACTTAGTATACCTGACTAATGACCTCGATTTTAAGGGTTCCATTCCGGGAACAAATATTTGTGTGATGAGCGCGAGTGTGTGTTATGTGTCAGATAAATTTATTTATGACATGAGCTATAAAAATCTTACTCTCAATAATCGTTCGAATCTTCGAGGATATCTAAAGCCATGGTTAGTTTTTAGTTAACATGAATTACTTAAGTTTCAAAATATATGATAATACGAGTATTTATGTTTACTCGTGGATTCATTTATTTTGCAAATATTTAATAACTTGTATAGTTTATCACTCTCGCCCCAGGGCTGTAAGAATCTAACCTAGAAATTCTATTAACAGGTACTATAATATACACAGTAGATTTTTTTTTAGGTCGTGATAACAAAATAATTTCATTTAAGCACCAAAAAAATTTCGTCATTTACTCTCACGGTACTTTCTAGCTGATATAATTTCTATGAACGCCCGTAGCCATTTAAAAGTAGGAAACAAATGAGAAGACCTTACATAATTTTTTTATTTCAGCGTGGACGCTAGAGAAAGAGACTTTGGCGTGGCAGAGCGGTGGTCGGACGAGAGCGTGTTTGCGTCGAGAGCGTACTTCCTACCGGAGAGGCGGCCAGCGGAGCTAGGCGTGGATAGAGTGAGAGCGTCAGATCAGGGCATTTACCGGTGCAGGGTGGACTTCAAGCAAGCTCAAACAAGAAACTCAAGAGTGAATCTTACTGTCATCGGTAAGTAGACATTTAAATCATTTAACGAGAGTATTCTTTTACTTGTTGATGATTAATCAAAGTAACTAATACGCGTATGTTAGTTAATAAAATGACTTAGCAATATTACTTGGTATCTTGAACTTATAACTCTCTTATATAAATTTATATTCTTTTGAACGTATAAATATTATTCAAAGAAGCCTATTAAGTGGGTGTTCCATTTGACTATTCTAATGTAAGTACGAAAAAGACACGCCGCTAGCTCAGAATAAAAATTATTCAAATATATTTTATACGATAACAAAGCGTGTATAAAATACGAAAAGGACTTTTCTTGAAAACTCCCATCGTTTTCCGCGCACATAATATGAAGTTCATATTCTGCTGTTGATACGAGTATTGTCCACTACGTTACTACTGTATTATTATAATAAGAGAAAGTAAGTTCTTTTATCATTTAATTAGTGTACATTAAAATTCTTCATTTCACCCTTTAAAATATTCCTATTCATAAAGTACAAGTGTCTTTCTGTATCCGTAAATATAATCAACTACATATATGTACATATATTATGACCCAAGCTTTGAACTATTTTAATTATAGATTTAAAAATCTTTGAATATTGTACATTGTAGACATCAGACTATGGTATAATATTATCTTGTTCCTTCTGGTGACAATTTTTCGTACTACAAAATTCTTAACCTCAAAAAGTATTTGGGTTATTTCACACAAATTTGACGAGACCATAAAAAGAACGGTGGCTTTTAGGTCATCTTCTTATTTCAAAGACAACGTTCAACTTACGAGCAAAAGGATTGTCCCTATTTTATTATGAAAATCAATAATATCCCTTTCCTTCCCTTTGAAACAACATCTTCAAACGTTTAACATCTAAAAGTACTTTCATTGTAATTTTAAGTTCGAGAATAAGGATTGAAGATGAGTAATATAAAAAGAATCACACCGAGTCTATCGCTTTGTTCGGGATTGACCAGCGAATATATTTTCTCATCTCTTCGAACACCATTTTTTCATTAATTTGTGAAAATAAATAGATATTAAAAACGTTGGTCATAAAATAAAGATGAAAACTTTTGCAGCGCCCGATACCACTTCGATTTATTTCAAGAATGTACGAATCCAATATGAAGTAAAATATATTCAAGGATAACATGTTGGACACATTGAGAACAATATGAATTTGCTAACAGAATGTAATTGTAAAACGTTATGCTAATAAAGATAGAGTTGAAAATAAGTCGGAAACTTGTGGAGAGAATGATAAATATGAATCGTACGTAAGACCGGTTGAACTACATTAACATGTAGCATATCCAGAACTAAATCCTCTAAACGGGACAGCACTGATCAATCTATGGGATTATTGGCAAATGGCAAGGACAGTACTACTGGGACAGTGGAAAGTAAAAACGAATTAGATCGTGAAAAATAAAATTGGTCATTTTTCAAAGCTACAAAAATGATTTACCATCATAGTACCTAGTGTAAATTTTGTCAAAAGCGAAAGCAATAACAAAAGAAAAATCGAAACGACTTATTCTAGATTGGAGTATTTTATTTCGAATATACGAGTTAGATAGACGCTGTTACAGAAATGCCTAAAGAATCACGCACCTGCATTCTTGAAAGTCACAAGCACTTGTAAATAAAATAAATAATTTTACAACGCTGCTGGTTACAGCTATTTGATAATAATTTATGGTATCCAACATAATAATCATTGTAAAACAGCTAAACCACACACATTAGTTTGACTTACTAATTTAATTGTAAACTTAACAAAAAGGCTTTAATACATACAAGTTTATTCCCAACAAAATGTTTATCACACAACTGTTCACCGTTTTGTGAAAACAAATAAGGGTAATTTTATTTCCAACAGAGGTTGATGTCCTGCGTCTTAGAGAGTTTCAGGGCAAAAATAGTGCTCCATATATCTGTACAGAGATGGAGTACCTCGGGGGATTGTTCTAGTACTCTTTGTGTATATTAATAATCTAGTTGGTTCTTTAGCAAAAATTAACCGTAGATGTAAGTATATGTATGATATTAATTGTGTGAGTCAATAAATAATGTTGATGAAGTATCTATCGTTGATATTGTAACATAGTAGAGGGAAAAATAGTTTAAGTACTGATAATTCCGAAGAAATCCAATCGAGAATTCTTTAAGGAGATTCATAAAATAAGTCGCTTTTATGAATCTCCTTAAAGAATTTTTTATGTATCTATGTAAGAGAATATTTTCGATATTTATTAAGAGCCTTTCGAATTTTCCTGTCCTTATTATTTTCCTGTCTATTTGTTAAGAGATTCTAAATTAAATATCGACCAGATACATATTTAGCAGATACGTTTTTTTTTTTTCAAAACATAACGGTATTTAGAGATTTGTTACTTATAAGAATTTCAACCGTTTTTAATGCAACAAAGTTTTCTATCGTACTTATGGAAATCAACTTTACTTTATTAAAGAATTACATTAAAACTATGTTGAATATAAAGTATTCATTTATATTTTATATCAACAGCGCAAGTTAAGAGAATATACCCCTTATTTGCATTCGAATGCAGGGACGAATTCTGCGCTATGATAATATTCAAGTTGGTACATTAAACTGTTGTAATAAACAACACCTTTGCCTGCTTTGTGAATACATTGCCGCATCCCACGCGGAATGCACTCAACTGTACAGAATAAGATTATTTAGAGCACGAAGCAACCTGAATGCTGTACAAAGGGTAAGCAGAGTTAATATGAACGAAATTTATCTCTGTATAAAACTGTCTGCATAGGAATTAGAATCTTACTCGCCGAAGCAAGAGTCCAAGTTGCGGGATTTATATGGTTTAGTCTAAGGCAATTTTATCGTACAGAGATGCTTCTCACACCTCAAGAGCAGTGTGGCTGCGTTTGTTTTTATAAAAGATATTACCATATGCATGTATGTATGTAAAACACTTTCTTGCACCTCTTCCAGTGTTTTCCTCCCCTATGTTTACTTTTCTTATGGCATATTTCTCAGAAAAACACCGTAGAATTTTGCATGTTACAGTGTTTTTTGCAATTGTTTAAAATTTTATGGTTTTCTTTTCAAATCGTGAATAAGTGTTTTTTGACATTTGCCCTGAATGTTCATTTTCCTTATGGCATATAAATCAGGTGGGAATTCTCAAATAAATATGAATTTGATCTAATGAATAAATACTTGGGCATGACCCAGTACTTAAAACATACGTCAATGTCATCATCAACCCTTTTATCGTCCCACGGGCTGACACGGGTCTGTCTTGACTACGAAAAGGTTAAAGGTTATGTCCTACAGAGAGGCCATATCCGTGTTAGTATACTTCAAACGTCATAGAACTTCCAGACTCACGATTATTGTCGCTATTATTCTTCATCTTGTTGCTAATAATTTGATCGATTTTATACATTCATGATGTTTCTAAATATGTTTAATATCGGTTCGTATAAAACTCAGCTGCTCAGTAAATATTTCATTGGAATTGTATAAAATTTAGTTAATTACCTCTTAAAATAATGTTTCGCCTTCGCTATGAAATATACCGCCATTAATAATATCCACACGGATTTGACAATTATTAAATAAAAACGAAGATATTGTTATCTCTTAGCCGTAATGCTTTTAAACCTCCACCTCTCACTAGACTTGGTATCAGGCCAAGTTTTCATTCGCCGGAATCCAATCTTGTGATATATGGCATTCTTAATTAATTTTCCACAGATGCAATTGTTAAAATATACATTGCCACGAAAATACGAACTTAGACCTCCATAGAATTTAATAGTAATAATATTATCTTGGGACACGTTTACACTCGGCTGTCTGATTCCAAACTAGATGAGCCTGTACCAAGAAGTGACAACTGATATAGTAGGTACGTAGTATGTATGTGTGTATATACTGTATATAATAAATATTATATTGAAAATAATTTAAAGAATCGTCCAATAACATTTCAACGTAAATATTACAGAGTAATTCGAGCACTCGAGCAACTATCACCGAAAGCTTTATGAAATTCCGAAGTCAAGAATTCGTATATTATCTATTTATGGATGGCGTAGCAACGTCGGCATTTTTCCACTTTGAATCCCCTTTCCGGTAATCTTTTGAAGTCGAAACCTCGTTCGGGATCAAATGCAACGATATTTGAAATTTCGTTGCTATGTATCCTCCCGGTCGATATTTTCGAGTTACCGTCGAAACTAACAAAGGGTACGCTAATGCATGACGTATTCTATGACCTATTAAGATTCCGTTTAAGTTTGGTTTCAGAAGTACCTACTGGTTCTTCACTTTTTAATGCATGGCTTATGTTGATTTTCGAATTAAAAATTTTGCACCTTCGGTGTTACAAAACACATAAATTTACGGACTCTTCACATAGTGTTTGAAACACTACAAAAAAAGGGTCTGCTTGAAGGCAAAAGAGCAAGTCTTCTGCTTTACATATGATTGTTTTTCGGCTCTTTATAACCATCTGCTTCGTTCCGTTTTTGGAAATGGTCTATTTTTACAAGTTTTCAAAGCCATAGCTGCCACGCTGATTACGTGTATATCTTAGATGAAATATAGGCTAAGTCTAAGGTCTCCTTCCGATGTGTACACGAAGTCGCTACGCTGGTTGTAGGTATCTACAAAAAAGAAGCAAATCTTAACAAGTTCATACTAAAAACGAGTAATCTCCAAGATGCGAAATACTGAAAAATTTGAAGAATTCTAATCTTGAAAAACACAATACTATTTATAGAAAAATGCAAACCCTAATTGAATAGTCTTTCCGTTTTACAATACAATAGTTTTTTCAGCTTAAATCGCGAAACCATTGAAGATTCTCGTTGGGAATCCGATGCACCGCCATCTGAAAGTTTACGCCTAATCCAAGATCGATAATACCGATGGAATTCGAAAAGCTCCTTCGTAACGGAATAGAATTTGGATCGTCTCGCGTTCCGAACTTGAGGGAATTTTCGACTCGAAAGCTTTCTCAGATATGATAGGTGTGTTATACATTTGCCGTTACAAAAAGCAATATCATACCGATATTATGATGTTTGTGAATAATTCTATTTATTTATATTTGGGGATATTTCATACATTGCCATCTGATCGGAAACAAGGCAGGGACTCTATTATAGTGAACTGTCAATTAATAAATTACATATATACACACTAAATGATACTTATGTATATAGGTAATTTTATACACCCAGACAAAGAAAGAAATGTATTTATCACACAAATGTGTCCTGCGTGGGAATAGAACCCAAACCTCTATTTTAGTAGAAAGCAGCATATTTATTGGTTTTGTTTCTGGATGTAGTAAGTATATTTATATGCATAAGTGCAATATAAATTTTTTTTTTTTTTTTCCTAATTGACGTTTTGCTGTTGACCTTAGTGGCCTCTACAGCTTCACCCGGGCTTTT
>DWQT01001258.1:0-17541 GCA_018244895.1 Myscelus amystis hages
GAATAATTGTTAGTTAAGTTTCTAGTATATTGCTCAAAAAAAAATGGTGAAAAATGTAAAAAATACAGGGTTTTCAATATCTCGTTCCTTCGTTTAATATAGTTGTTTCATCGCCGTCGGAAAGCGAGCGGTGGTTTAAGCGAGAAACTATCGAGTTTTGACCGTGGAGATAGTCGTTCTTTCTCCGAGCCAATGCATATACTCAATATTTTTTTTCTTTTTTCGAACAAAAATGCGGTGCTTGATTACAGAAAAATTAAAAAAACGTTCAATGTCAATGTCAGAAACTATCGTCTTAGCCAGAAGGTTGCAGATAGACTAAGAGTCTAAGAGAAAGCAAGAAGAGAAGTTGCATTATATTCTCAATGCTATCAGACGCTACCAGACTTATTAGGCTTATAGGCTGGCTCAAAAAAAATCTTACTCGGTCGCTTGGATGAGTCGTACGCGCGTAACCAACGTGAAGTGATATAAAGAAAGGGATAGACGATTTTTTTTCTCTCTCTCTCTCTCTCACACACACATTACATAGGATTTCGCATTTTGATTGTTAATTTTTTTTTTGTATAATTTTTACGGTTACTTTCATAAGCTCAAATGTAAATCGTGTTGCCTAATAGTTTTGTTATGTTTTTTTTGTCATTTTTTCTTTTTGGTTACATCTCACGAACAAAACGTCCTAATATTGAAGCGGCTATTTATACAAAGGCCGCTAACTATAACAAAACATTGTTTACGCTAATTATACATATATTTTCACTTATACACTTGAGACGTTTTTTGTCGTTTTTTTTTTCGATTTCCTATTATTAATGAACTATGAGTGAAAGTAGATAAGCGTCGTACTCTAATGATTCTCGAGCAGTGGTGCCATTGTTGTTACCATTTCACTGTAGATTTTAAATTTAAACCAAGTTGTATACGTGCTAGTTGTTCTGTTTAGAGTTTTTTTTTATTAGTTCACGGAGAGTACTTAAGTTTTATTACTGTCGTAAGTTCAGTTCCACTTGTCGATATTGTTTTATTTGAATATGCCACGACATTGAATTGTTAAACTTGCTAGTTTTAGAAAAAAAATATCAAAAAAAAAAAAATTTTCTTGTTCCCTTTAGTGTATTTTTGTACACATATCTGGTGTATTTTTGCCTACTTCCAGAAAAAAAAGCAAAACTGTACCCACGAGTGGAGCTGACTTTCCTAGTTATATATGTACTGACAACGATTTAAATAAATATGTGTGTTAGGTGTAAGTTGATTAAATTTTTAAGTTTTTTTTTGTAATGTAAATTAAAGATAAAGAATGAGATTATTATCACGAATTTCATAATTAATAATAAGTTATAACATACTGTTGTAAATATTAGATTAGTCAATTTATTCCATATTATTATTATTATGTATATTTAGATTCCATTAATATATATACAATATATATATTCAGAGATATTTTTCAAAACCATTAAAAAGTCACATTGTGCAAATTACTTTTGTATTTTATTTATTTACATTGTCCTTTATTTTTTAAAGTGAGTGTTTGTGTGTGTGCGTGCGTTTTGATAATTTTTTTTTAAATATTTCTTTAATCACCACACTGTTTTAGTTTTTAAATTTATTAACAGTCGATAAATATTCATAAGGCACACGGGAAACGAACGGGACACAAATACTCGCTAGTTACATAGAAATACCTTCTCATCGGTCCGTTCGATCGACTATAAATACAGCTCTCTGTACTTGGCAGTATTTTGTGCGAGCAATACAAATACATGATGAAAAAAATGTAAAATTAATATTTGTCGTTGCGTAAAATAAATATTCATATTTTTACATTTGTAGTCTTAGTTTTAAGGGAGTGAAATTTCTAATTAATATAAAAAAAACTTATTACTTGTTATTATTTATTACATAGATATTTTTATTAATGTAATGAAATATGTGAATGCACATGAATTTTTAATTAAATAAAGTTTTTGTGTAATCGTTAAATTGTAATATAAGTTGTTTTGAAATTCGATGAATTTTTATTTTTTAAATGAAAATATGCATTGACATGTTTCTAGTGTGCATTTATATCTTGGGATTCTGAAGTATTTGTTAAAATATTGTGCAATACTTGATGTGTGGCTTTTTAGTTGAATCCGTTCGAATCCATCCGAATGAGATTTCTGTTTTAAAATGGAATCAACACGGATTTGTCAAAATGTTAGTGTCAATTACGCCCTTATTGGTGCCTTAGTGATTTTTATCTGTAATTCCCATTAAAATGTTTCGATTTTATAACAATTTAGAATATATCGGTCACAATAGTTAATTGGCATCGGATAGCTTGACCACATGTTTGCTAATTCTGTTGTATAGAGAAAAAAATGATTTATTTATATTGTATAGGTTAAGTTGAGGTTTAGAATTAAGATCTAATAGTAATATTAGTATTGTAAAAGGTGTTCAATTATTGCCGTTCGGCTTATCATTATTTATGTCATAGTCTAATATGGTTGCATGTGTGTATCTAGCTTTAACACTGTTTTTTATTACAACTACAAGGTTTATATGGCACCGGTCTGTTTTAATATATTACACACACACACACATTTATGTATGTATGTATGTATGTATATATATATATATATTTCTATTGTTTGGCTGTTATATTTTATACCGCTTTATATATTATTTTTTTTTCGATTTTTTTTGTGATCTATTTATCTGTGTCGGGCGGTTCGTGCACTGTCGATGTTGCGCGGATATGGGTTTTGAGGTGTCTTCAATCGATTTTTGACAGGATAGTGTGCGAATCGCTTCAAAGAACAACGTTTTCTCTGTGTACGTGTAAATGTAACAGCTAAATGATAGCTTGCGCGCAGCTGTGTATATCGTGTCCTGTGGGGCTCCTATCAGTGTGTAGATAAAAAAAGATAAAGAAACCCCTCCCACTCGAAACTAACGAACCTAACCCGGAGCGGGCCTCGAGAGAGAGGGAGATGGGTTGCGATTGTTTTTGTTATTCTCTCATCACACGATCAGCCGGGTGGCTCCTCGCTTGCGACGAAACTCTTGGTGGCGGGTGGAGACGCGCGGACATCCGACGCGGCGCAATACAGACACTCGCTTGCCGTGTATTGCGATGTGATGCGATGTGCGCGCCCGCGCAGCCTCACTAGGAACGACGACACACGGCTGCGCGCTCTCAACGTCGATCGTATTGCAGGTCGCCGACCATACGCTTGGCAACGGGCACCCCAAGTGACGCCACTGCCGCCCCGTGAGCGCTACGTGTGTCGACGTTCCTCAACACCAAACGGACCTCACTAGTGTAGTGTAACGGTTGATGCCGGTTCTCCTTCTTTGGTTATTTTGTTTTTTTTTTTCTGTTTTTTTTTTCTCTCCAATCCCTCACCGCACACCCATTCACCCCGGCGGTGGCGAACGGTCTGACATTGGTGCCTTGATACTGCAAACGAGTCGTGTTCAGTGGCGACATCTGTAATCTAATACAATTATAATGGTTATTTACGTATTGCGCTAATGTTTTGTCGTTTTAAGGAATCAATGTTGACCTCGATTAATACTTTTGTATGTTGATTTGGGAAGTTATTTTGTTAATTTCGAGATGATCTAATATTTTCTTACACGCGAATGGTAAACGATAGTTTGTGTTGTAATATTAACGATGATAAAGCCTGTTTTAAATTTTTTTCTTTTCCATTTTTATTGTTCAAGAGAACTTAAGACTACTGTTATATTTTTGACTTGACTATAGTTTGTGTGTCGCTATGAATTCTTAGGTCGTTTTAAAGGGTTTTATGAGAATGGCAAAAGCGTAATTTGTGTAAGGCAATTAGAAGTGATATAAAATTAATGAACACTATTATTAACATGCTAATAATAATTAACCGAATTGTTCTTGTAAAAATAATCGCTGAATCATATTACAAAAGTGTTGGGTTGGGCGCTGCGCCCGCTGCGACCGTTTGTCGCGGCGATATTGTGGAAATCCGTGTGCAATGATCACTTTTGGTTGGCCTCGGCGACAAAAGTCCTCAGTGTGCGTAGAGCCTTACGCCACCCTTAAGTTCTGGCTCGCTTGCAAAATGGCGGACGTCGTGACGCTTGGGCACTGTTTTTTTTTTTAACTATTAACTCGAACGCGACTCTTTTCACCACTGTTTATCGACTGGTTTTAACATGTTCAATTTATTTATAAATTTTTAACCTTAGGTGTAATTTTTTTTTTTAGTTTCGTAACGGCCTTGTCGCCAGTGTTTAATGTATTTGATACGTTTTTATATCGATCACTCGCTGTTTTATCGTATGTGTATGTCCGAGTAATAAATAGTGAATGCACGTTGCAATAGAGTCATAAAAAATTTTTTTGTGATTTTTTTTTTAAATTTTTCTCTCGTGGCAGTCACAAATTGGAAATTGTTTAATAAATTCGTAACGAGTTTTCTTATAGCAGAACGGGTTGCGAATCGATGCCCTACAAAAGTACTTATGAATGTATTTATAATGATAAGATTCGCTCGGTTATTTTGATTTGTGAATAAGAAAAGAAAGTGGTGAATTTCGAGTCGGTTAAGAAGGAAAAAATATAGGTATCTATAATAATGCTATTGTAAATAGACACAAAATCGAGACTTAGTAGGTAAAAATTGTAAATATTATTATTATTATTAATTATTATTACTGTAATATTCGTAGCGGCGGTATTAAATTAATGTGAAAATTTACATTTTCTTGCATGTCGCTCGAATAACGATAGGATGGGACGACTTTGAACCCGCTTTGTTAATGTTTTTTTTTGTGTAATACTTAGTTCAATTTAACTCCTCATTGTAACCAGGGCCCGCGCGGACCAAGTAGTTTTTTATTTCATTAATTTTTTCTTTATCATTTAAAGTGTATTTAGAAAACCCAGTAACGAAATTGTTTCCGTGTGGTACATTTGTCCATCGCGTGTTAAAATCGGTCGTCTGTTCGGGCCCTAATTGTTATGATAAGTCGTTATCACGTGCGGCTAGACATGACGACTCTTTGATTCGTTCGATTTTTATTAAGTCAATGTTAAGGTGATACTGCACTGTCCGCATGATTCGCGCTGTTTTGTATACTTGCATCATACGAATGGGGCCTACATCAGTTGAAATTTCAAAATGTATTGATAGAAATCATTTTACACGTCGCATTCAATGGATGATGCGTTTTGTTTTTAATTCGTGGTGCTCCCGTCATTTTCATTATTAATCGATTAATTAATTAATTCATTAATAGATCGTCTCTGTTAATGTGTCGTTTTGGTGATATTCTTAGTTCTCCCATTTAATGTAAATTAAAATGTAAACACTAGTATAACCGTGGTCGAGATCAAAGCTTCGTGTAATTATAATTATTAATTACTTCGTATTCCTGATGATTAGCAAGTACGTATATATTTTTCTATATTATTCAATGTGTGATGTTATTGAACAGCATTTATAGCTTAGATAGGGATAGCTGGAAAGAGCTCGATGGCAGCACTGACTAGGGTGCTGTGAGCTCTTAAAGCGTCTGGCCGTTGTAACATGTTCGCGCTTATGAGTTCTCGTGACGTGTGACATGTTCGTGCTTATGTGTGCTCGTGTCGTGTAACATGTTTGCGATGAAGAGTGCTCGTAACATGTGACGTGTTCGTGATTATGAGTGCTCGTGACATGTAACATGTCTGTGATTATGAGTGCTCGTGACATGTAACATGTTTGTGATTATGAGTGCCCGTGACGTGTGTCACGATCTTGGCTACGAGTGCTCGTGACGTGACATGTTCGTGTTCATGAGTGATTGTACTGAGCCTTAATAGCTTACATACATAGGACACGTTTATCGAGTACCAAATTGTAAAATTTAATAATAGATAAGTAATCTATTTTAAGTAGTCATGTGAGATTAAGATTTTGATGATTTTAATTTTTTCTTGTGTAAAGTTAGTAATTAATAGCTCGTTAATTGGTTGCCACCGCTAAGCTTAACAGTTCGGTGAGTTGTTAGGACGACTTGGATTTAGTTTAGGTAGTTTTTTTTAATCTCTTTATACCTGTATGTTAAAAATAATAATAACACTTTCCTCTTAACAGTGTCTCGTTCGCGAGACGATTCTTCGTCTTATTGATTTCCAAAAAAAAAAAATGAAAACTGAGTACAAAAAAGAGAAACAAAACTTTTAAACGGAAAACGTTTATTTATTTACAGCTGTGACATTGTATTGTATGATTTATTAGCCCTTCCAGCGACACTTGCCAAAAATAGCCTCATATCACAGCCGATTCAATCGATACTTGGCTTGTTGTAGTATTTTTTTAAAAATATATATTGATAATGAATCTAAAGCAATACCGCAATGTAGGCAGTAGACTAGTGAACGATATCGCCGGGTCTAGAAACGAGAGGGTAGTTTGACACGACGCGGCGTAGTGGATAGCTCGAGCAAGTCAACGTTCTTAGACTCGTCCGGCTGATGCGAACGGTTTGTAATCCGGCTCGAAGGACCATCGAGACGTTTCGCGATCGTAAAAGAGAGTTTATTCTACAAGAAGTAAATGATTATCGTTCGAAACGACATTTCCTATAATATTCTTGTTCATGACTGGATGGGAAATAATCAAATAGGTTTATTATGTTGGTACCACTAATGCTGATGTGTCTACTATTATATGAACAGTCCTGAAGTCCTCTTGACTGCTCTTCGCCTTTATTTGTATTATATTTTATGGCATTATGGCAATACGTTCCATAATTCAACCGGTCGAGTCTTGGAATGTTTAAAACTTTTCTTTTTGTTCAGTTACAATAAATAAAAATACGATAAAATTTAAAAAAAATTCACCACCGGCCAGCTCTGCATACTTGTTTGGGCGTTCAAGTGAGCGGACGCGAAATGGTTTTACTGTATGTGTGTATGTTGTATGTACGTAGGAATGTGTCCGGCGAGATAATTGGGACATTTTTCTTTTTTATTTATAAGTAGCCAAATGTAAAAAGCACGTTCATCGAAATGTGAAAAATGTGTACGTTGATATTGTGAAATGTATTAATTGAACTTTATTTTTTCTAAAGACAAACATTGGACAACAGACTTTTTTGTTTTTTTTTTTTCTTTTTCGTTTCACTTGGCTTTTCTTCTGATTCGGCATCCCAGGTTTTAAGATTGAATTGTATCTTTGAAATGTTCTAAATAGGACAAATGGAAGAACAATTCTATATAATAAAATTAAAGGAAAATTCTATTATACAATAAAATAGTCCTGTAGTAAAATACAAGGAAAATCCTATAAATAATCATTGACTAAAGCAAAACAAATATCCAATATAATGTGGACCACTAATATCAATATGTGTACCTCAGTAAGTTGTTTCTCGAAGTCGATAATGAAATTTTAACAACTTGAACAATTCCGGAAGATTCGACGAGAACAATTTTGTTGAACGTTTTGTTAATTGAATGAAAAGGAATACTAATTTGTAACGGACACTGTCCGTAAATAAATAAAAAAGTTGAATATAAAAAAAAGATAGGGCTTGAGGTAGATAAAATATGTCGTGCCGTGCAGAGTAATTTTATTATCATGTAAAATTGACAATAAGGGCCGTCAGTTTTTATCCTTGTAGTATACCGAGAGGGGAATGACAGTGGAAACATAGATATATGGGATACAGTTTCTGAAATATATAATTTACCTAGTATACGTGTGGAATGTTGGTTAATTGAATCGTGCCGCACTAGGAATGGCTTGCATTGGTAATAGAGTGGGATTTTAATAGTCTCTGTTATTTGTCTTGGTTACCTATATAATTTGTCTACAGTCAAGTTTGGCAAAGTTCTAGTTTATATCATATCAGTAGTTGCTTGAGGAGTTAAAAAAACAATAATCAGTTATATTGTGTTACTAACCAAGATGGAGGATTTAAAATTTGATTTATTTTAATTCCAATTGAAACTTTTTATATATTTTTTCATTCATTTACCGCGTTAGGGGTGGAATTTCCTAAATCGAATGCATAAGCAATGAAATATTCCTATTCCTATTCCTATTCCTATTTCCTATTCCTATACCTATTCCTTTGGACAGCAATATAATTATGCTATAGACGGCAGTAGTGAATATGGTGATAGCTGCTTTCAACGGCTAACTGCTCCAATATCGGTAATTTAGTCTTCATATTTATTATCAATAAACCCAAACGAGATATTTGATTTGGTTCTCCAAATACATATTATCGTCCCAAGGATAAGAAGCCATATTTAAAAAAAAAAAAATTGTTACTAAAATAATATTAATATACAGAAATTTAGTTACTGCTTTCGAGTATGGGTTTTTTGTACATTCAACCCAACAAACATGCTATATCGCCTGTGCTTGGAAATCCAGAGGAGTTGACTAGATATGTGTCTATGGCTGTCGGCTTAGCTGTAAGACTAGGATAGTCCTCTATTATCTATGGCTAAACGTCAATTAAACGCTGATTAGTGCGTGAATTTTAATCGATACTTCGTTTTTTTTATATATCGGTAGCTTACATTATAATAATATATACGTGTACTGAGTCTTGTCTGTAAGAATTATTCTTATGATATTTCCTATGATAGGCTATTTAGTGTAAGGGTTTGGTGGAAGAAAAAGGAAAAAAATATATTTGTAAAATACTTTTAAGTGTAGATATACAAGAGATGTTTAATGTGTTTAGTTGTTTACAAGATTTTACGCGAATCGGGTGAATTCGTGTTTTCTTTGTTTCATATATTCTTTCTCTAAAATTCTTCGAAGTGTAAATTTTTCTGTCGGTACAGTGATTTTTGCTGTAATTCAAAGAGGATTAAATCAGAGTTGTTAGAATAGAATAGTTGTAGTTCTAGATCACTGTTACGCTGTTTTGTCACGAGATTGACCATCAACCATCAACCATCCTCGAGCGAAACCATCAAATCGTGGGGACAGGTACGTGGTGAATAAGAAATACTTCATAATTTGAATGCAATAATCTTGAGCTCGGGCTCGCACGCTGCCAGTCCGCACTTGGCCAGCGTGGTCCACTCGGCATGAGAGACCTGTCGTCTGTAGTACACACAGTATGTGGATGTGTGCTGTTTGCAAATCTATATATATACTTCTATACTAATATACAAACCTGAAGAGTTTGTTTGATTGTTTGAACCCGCTAATGTCAGGAAATATTGCTCCGATTTGAAAAATTCTTTCAGTGTTAGCTCATTTATCGAGGAAGGCTGTAGGCTATACTAGCTTTTGCGACATTTTTCTTTTTTCTTTTAATTAGTCTTATGTAAATAGTTGTATAACTAATAACATACCTATATGAGATCGATTTATTAATCTGTAATGCGCATAGAAAAAATCCCTGATCTTTGTAATTAATTGGGATGCGCTTGAAATATTAGGGAAGAAGTATTTTTATTTTAAATTGATATTTTCTTTACTAAGACTAAGCGGTTAGGGAAACGAGGCCTGTCGAAAATACGCGCGGGCCGCGTAGCCAATTAACCATGGAGACAATGGGAGAAAACCTGAATTAATTAATAATTATCTTATACCTAAAGATTTTAGTCTAAAAATGATTTTAGACGACACTTCTAAATTTAAAAAAAAACCATGAATGACAGTTGATACAATTTTATGGATTTGCAAAAAATAAACAATATTATACTTAAGAAACTGATATATAACAAAGAAATAATTAATTTAATAATAAAAAGGTAACAAAACAAAAAGAAATTAAACGCAAGCAGGACTCTAGTGACGGGGCAGTTTTTAGACGCATTTTTTCGACAGGTTTCGTTTGTAAATCGGATAGTAACAATAGATGTAATTTATTTCATACTAAATATCTATAAAATGATTATGATGTAACGTATGTAATTTAGCAAATCGGCCAGATATCTTAATGATAATAATGAAAAAGAAATACATGTGATAATGTCTCGATTCAGGAGTATTAAGGTTGTAATCTACTTGTCAGTAAGTCCTTATGTAGGTTATATTTTTATATATATACATAGCTTGGCTAGTACGCCGAGTCATGTTGAAAATACATATTTGTCTCCTTTAATAACTTAGAGGCACTTAACACCTTTTGCTTTTGAGTTTTTTTGACAATTCTTTGATCAATAGATACTAAAGAATTATTGTTAGTTAAGCATGCGTTTTATGAAGTAATTGATTACGAAAATATTTATATATATTTATATTTCTATGTATAATCAGGCAATAATAAAGCGAATAAGTATTTAATGTAACTTATATAACGTTGAGTGTAGTTTGTGCGTATTAATTTAAACAAAAAAGTTCGTTGCAACGTCACAAATTCGAATTCGACGCGCGACAGGGATAGACTTATGTGTATCAGCTGTTGCTAATAGAATTGCATGACTTCTCGTATGAATGATTGTGACGTGAACGTATTTGTATTAGATGTGTCCGGGTTTTCATTTGTTTTGAGCGGACAGACTTTGCCTATCAACATTATCTAACGCCACTGCCACGAATGTTAAAAGTATTAGCCATAAATTATATAAACGGATTATAATTGTAACTTGTTGCTGTGTATATATCTAAATTAAGTTTCTAATGTGTGACGGCACTTACGCCGTTCTAGTTTAAGCCATCTTGTAGATGTTAGTGTTTCCGGTGTCAGCGCCATCTGTTGTCCAAGTTGCGACATTAAAACTGGACGATCGATAGCCGTCACGTTGTCCAATGTTTTGATGATTGTCGCACGGTTAATGAATAATAAAATAATAATTGCATTAAATTCATCATATGTGTAGCCGCCTTTGGCTGGACGCGTTTTAAATTAGATTATATATCTAAGATGATATTTTTTCTAATCTGCGTAGCTTAAAAGCTAGTTTTAATGCAATATTTTTGTCTTTATAAAACGTTTACACTATTGATCGTTTATGATGTCGAAGGTGGAAGGTAGCATGCCACGAATATTTCAAAATACACTGAAATACAAAGAAAGAAACATATTATTATTTAAAAAACATTTCCCAATAGTTTAATTTGATTTTCTGTTAAAACAACAACATGAAATTGTTACAAGAATCAAGAAAAAATTGAAGATTAAAGTTGTCGGTGACGCGTTGAAGACAAAACGTCGTAACAGCCAGACACGTGCCATCGAGATAATACTTTTTTTCTGTACTGTTTTACATATTTATGACTGTTGTTAAATATTTGAACCAAAATTATCTATTGCTAGAAGAATATATGGAACATAATATATGAACATTATGATGTTTTCTGATGGGTTGTAAGAAACTAACCAAGACGTGGAGGGTCTTTGAAACATTTTTACTCATCGAAAAGGGCTTTATTGTTAAGGAAAATATGTATTGTTTATACCCAGCGCATACCAAGAAGATATATTTCTGGTCGTATATTAAATATTCCCGTTCCGGTGTGACGCTTTATAATCAACGTTAACAGCTTTGCAGTTATCTGAAGATGCAACGATTGTATTATAAAATCTAATTCTCCCAAAGATGTATGTAATGTACGTTCTAAATTTATTTTTTTATAGAAAACCCTTCAGAAGGAACGCTGCAAACGACCCTGTGTATATAATAGTAATTGAATAAAGGGTTCTTTCTGATATTGTTGTTTCATTACACTTCTAGTTTTATTTTTACTGGTAACACTGATAAAGTATTTTAAATATCGTCTGGGGTCCAAGTAATTGTACAAGGAAATAAAATAAAACATATATTCAGCAAAAATATAAACACACTTTCAATAAACATGGAATGTATTTATGTAATATAATAAAAATAGACAAAAATACGTCACATTTGGCATGTTACAGCAGAACAGTGGGGTAACATTTACGATTTGCGTCACCTCAACTCGCGCTAACGATTTTCACCACAAAAAACATTTAACAGACATCGAAAAACTATTACCTATACGCTCCTAGTAAATATTAAAAGTCCCAGAGGTTTCCATATTCAAATGTAACAAATGTCATTCTAAGATCTATTTACTACAAATATGTAATCAACAGGAATTATGTAAAAGTTTCGAGTAACAAATTTGATATTTGGCAAAAATTGTTTACATCACGTAGGCTGGCGTGAAGTGTGGTTCTATTTCCTGTAATAGGAGCTATAATTCATTTTTCACATCGTAGTTGTTCGATGTTTAGTTTTTAACTGATTAATTGAACTTGTACCGTCCATATCTCCCTAATAGACAAATTTCTGAAATATGAACAAATATTAATCGATAACACCTGCCTACAATGTAATTTTAAAAAGCAAAATCTTGAAAGTGATTTGCACGCAACAATATTTTGTAAATATTAAGGAACCTTGGCGTTATAAAATAAACATTAATATTTCTAACCACGTAGGCCACCGCGATACAAAACAGCAAAAGGAACCATGTATATTAGTTAACAACGTTAATATAAAACAAAATCAACAAAATTATCCGTAAATACATAATAAGATAAAAAAAATATATTACTCATAATTAATATGTTTTAAATCAGTCAATTCAATAGGGGATGACTGAAAATTATGCTTTATTTAACACAACTGATATATTTTTCGTGCAACAATGTATATTTATCTTTAAATATCTTTGAAAATTATTTTATTCATAATAGGAATGAGCAATTAATGGATGGTCGAAGCGAATTTTTCATAATAACGGACATAACCTCACTTTTAATTACTGCATTAAAAATTGCATTAAAAAGTCTTAAAACGAATCGGCAAGATCTATTAAAACATGTGTCCGAAAATATACGTACCAACTAATGTCAATAATCATTGTCGAAACGACTTTAGCATACATTCGATTCAATTATTACTATAATGAAATTGAAATAGAATGGACATGCGTGTAAAATCAGATAAGAAAGTTGTACTGCGAGATTGTCAAATGATATTTCAATGGTTTATTGATCATAACATATTTCGTCTGCTCATTTTTAACCGGCCATCAGAAAATTCGAGTCTTCCGAGATATTTGTGTTTGATTTTTCAATGTATAATTACGTATAGCGTAGTCTCAATTTCAAACAAAACGACCAATCACTACAACGTAAAATCTTAATATGTGTCCTTCTGAAATGCAATTGGTCAATTAGCAAAACTGTCAGACAGTTCGTAATCTACGTAAACATCGTTGATGAATTTAAAATTGTTACACAAAGGCAGTTAAAACTTAGATATTTTTACAAAAATACATAATTTTCGAGTCATCGCCGCGGCGCTCGCGTTTCTCTCTGCTTACTTCTTCTTCTTCATTTGCTTCGCTTTCTTCTTCTCCTCTCTTTTCTTCTCTTTATCCGTTATAGATTTGTAGAGCTTGTAACCGAAGAACACTGCAAAGAGAGTGGAAGTTTTATCGCAATTCAAATAGACATAGCAGTTCTGCGTGCACCTTTTAAATTGAGAAAGAAAGCTCCGATCGTAATGTATGAAGATTTCTAGGTATACATACTTGACTAGTTCTATCCTACACCGTAATTTTAGCATGTGAATAAAATTTAAATAGAGCTCGAACTGTAATCGTAACCCTAATCTAATAGACCTTTACATTATAGCTTGAGCACATGCCAATATATGTAATATAAATACATATATGCATTCACCCTCCATTGCATGCAAATATTTACGGAGGGAGCATTCGATGCTTCGTAGAATTGTTAACCAATAAACCCAAGTTGACAATATACACCCAATCTCATAGAATTAATTATATCTTATCGTTAGGTTAAAATTATCGAACAAATGAAAAAGATAGCTCTGTGATTTGAAAAATGATTAGATATTATAATTTACAAATAGTTATATAACGACCTAAATTATTGAAGCTCATAGATCTGTTTTTCTACTGTGATAATTAAGCAATAATTAAATTGAGTAAGGCCTTGGGCCGACGTATGGGACATGGAAAGATTGACATACAGATATAATAATTGATTGTTTATAGCTGCAGGTGCTGAACAGACCAAGATTTGACGACCTCGACCGAACAGGTCAAACGTAAGCTGATGAGGGGTAGCTTGAGTCTTCGAATCTGGCGCGTGTGTATGAAAAAAGTGATGAATGTAGAAAAAGTAAGTCAGTTCGGCTAGAATAGAGATAAACCGTATCTGGTTACTGCTAATTAATAAAAATAACAATGACACAAAACTTCACATTCAAAAGACGAAAACGCACGGCTATACATATTTACAAATAGCGATTTACTTAAATTTATACTTAGATATATCGGAAACGGACAAAACCTAAACTTCTGAGGTGATTCATTTAGAATATTAACATTCAAATAGCCGTGTAATTCCCAGAGAGGACACGTCCCAAGCTAGAAGAAAACAATTAAAACAAAAAGTATATAACATAACTTTTATACAAAAACTGTTACATTTGGTAGATTTGCATAAACTTTCAAAAACAACGAAATAATAACAGCAACTGGACGAATGTTACTGTCGACATTTTAACGTACAGTTTTCTCACCAACAACATTGATTCAACGGTTGTTCCAATGAACCCTATTTCATTCACATCTCGCCAACAAGCTAATAAGTTCAGGAGCAAAGATAATCCATTGCCAAATCATTATGTTCTTCAACCATCACGTGTTGCTTTCTAAACTTAAATTAAACATTTCTAAATCGATTTGGAAAATCGCCGCGTACGCGAATTAAAATGCAATCTTTCTAGCTTTTCCCGCGTTACGTACACGGTGATTTAGGGGTGATAGCAACCTACCGATGAGCATAAAGAACAGTAGCGCCGCGCCCGCGACCAGCGCCAGTTTGTACATGACCGCTTGCCCTATCGCCTGCTCCACGCCGCTGAAGTCTATGTTCTGGTCTTTCAACTTCATCGTCAGTTTCGTGGCGAGCGCCTCTTTCAGCTGAGCTACGAAATGAACCTTTTCCGCGTCCGGCATCGCGTCATACTGAGCCAGCACACCCTGCAGTTTCCCCCTCAGCTCTTCAGATTCCTCGTCTGCCGGTGTCATGGCGACCATCTTTTGTAACATGGACAGTACATCCGCGTTTTTGATGGACTCCACTATTTTATCTTTCACAGCGTTCCCTAAGCTCATCTTTATGCCCTCCATTGGACTGTCCTCCGCCATTTTCTTTTGAGAAAGCAAAAGATCTTTTGTTTGGTGGTGTTCTTTTTTTATCGATGCAATGCAATTTGATTTAATAAAAAAATGTTTAGCTCAATTAAAAACAAGTAAATTTTAAATAATAACTGAATTAAATTATGATAAAGAAAAAAAAACAACACTTTCAAAAATTGCAAAAAATCATCAAATTGTATGTATTTTAATAATGAAAACTTTTGAATTAAGCGTGATTCCAGATGTAGCGGTCGATGCGACGATAGAGAATATATCAGAGACAAGAAAAATATAGGAGAATAATAGAAAGAGATGTTAAAAGGATCACATTACATCAACCATAGTCGCAACGATAGCTGAACTAACGAAACACCTCACTGTATATTTGTTATAAACAAAATCCGTTATATAAATACTACGATAGTCACCAGACACTCGTTTGAAACTGAATGTCTTCATAATGCTTCGGTTGGTGTACTCAGAACGGTGTATTTATATCTTCAAGGGCCAACTGTTGGCTGAGACAGCCCAACGATGCGTTTATATGCAACTTTATTGAAGAAAAATACGAGTGCTTAAAACATGGGAGCAATCTGATAGATCCACAGAAGCTGTATGTAGGAAGCTGGTTTTTTCAATCAAACCAATTTAATATAGAAATCAAAATGGATCTTAAGACGTTAAAAATAATGTTCAAAAGCTAGACGACCCTTTCTGAATAAGCAGGGTTTTCGCATTCCAGATCGCATGTGACAGGTGTGAATCGACGTAGATACAAAGTAGCACATTGTGAACAATTACAAAAATGACCGCCACATCTTTCATCTTTGACTTTTCGATAATAGACCGATTAAGAAAAAAGATATCAAAAAACATAATTAACAATATGGATTATTTATAAACACTCACCACAAGCTACAGAGTCAACACGTAACGATAAACTGAGTTATCTATATACAATAATATCAGACGGACAGACGTTTATCGTCTTAATGCAACGATTCTGTCATATTACGTATTTAGATAGAGATTTTCTTTGTTGTTGGTGAGTGAAAAATACGTTGTATCCAAAATCATTTTTAAAACAATTAAAATACCAATATTTTCTTTGTTGCAACGCCTGTCGGATACGCGTACTAAATTACATTGGTACATGAAATTAAGCATATGGAAACTGTAGACAATAGCTAATTCTAAATAACTCTATGCTGTTAATATTCCATTTTGTAGCTACAAATCGGTTGGTAAGTAAAATGTTGTTTAAATACTCGTCATTTCAACATATTATAATCAATACAGATACAATGAATAAGCGCTTTGTAGTGTTAATTAATTAGTGCACAAGTGACGTAAATAAAGTCTATCGCATAGCGATTTCAAATGTCGAATCGATAGCTGTGTTTACACGTATTTAAACACTATTCGCGTTATCGTAAATTGTTTACGCAATATTACGAACGTGTCGAACGCGACGATTTTCAGAGTTTATCGTCTTTACACCTCGCCCGAGCCATCGACCAGATAAGAGACCTGGATTTCGGAAAATTTGGCTTCAAAATCGGCCAAAAGCTTGGCAAACCGCACCAACTAGAATAGTAACAGTGCTGAAAAAAATACATTGCTGACATGAATGCTGAAGAATATGGAATGAGTTGCATTTTTGGGAATTCGTGGCGATCTAAGACATTGGTTTCGTCAAAAACGCGCGCCTTCGAAACACACATTGCAAGTAAACCCCGTATGGAGGAACCATTTAAAGCCTGGGGCGTTGGTACACACGCATCTTAGGATACGCGCCGGGGTCTGCATTTCGACGGGTCGCCGGGACCCTACTACACGAAAACAGTAACTCCTTACGTATAATAGAGAATATGACGAGCACGAAGATGATCCCCAGGGCGGTTCCCTCGCCGTAGCTGCCGAACACCTTGGGCGCGTCGCCGGTCAACAATTTCCTGATGTTGTCCTTCGTCTCCTCGCTGTAATCGGACGTTTCCAGCATATCCAGGATCTCCCTCCGCGACGGAATGGCGCTGGGATCGGCCCCCTTCAGCAGCTGCTCCAACTTCTGTATGCTTTCCGTATCTATGTCCTCCATTTCGGCCTATATTTATAGCGGCGAATTTTAGTATTGCGGTTAAAGTTGTGATCGAATTCAAAACGATCCGAGACTGAATGAGACGTTTTTTTTTTTTAAATAGTTAACGGCTGCATTATTTTTTTACATATTCAAAATTCGAATTAAATTCATATCGTCTTTATAATTTCTATTCGAACGTTTGACATAAGAAGATTCGAATTGTAAATTCGACATGTAATTTGAACGATCAATGTTACTAAGCGCGTAAATATCTTTTTACTACTACATATAAGCCGCGTTAAAACGAAACCTATCGTA
>DWQT01001259.1:0-17536 GCA_018244895.1 Myscelus amystis hages
CGCCCCGCCCCGCGCCGCGCCCCGCCCCGCAGCCGCAGTACCGCGCGCCCGCGCCGCAGCCGCAGTACCGGCCGCAGCCCGCGCCGCAGCCGCAGTACCGGCCGCAACCTGAGCCGCAACAACAATACCGCGCCCAACAGAGCGCGCCTACTCCACCCAAGGTATAAGCTTATATGCCAGTAATAATTGTGCCTACGGACTGGCCTGCTGGTGTACAGGTTAGCGACTTTGACTACTAAACCGGAAGCCGTGGGTTCGATTCCCACTCAGAACAAACATTTGTGTGATCGATACATTTCTTTTTTCTGTATCCGATTGTTAGATTTAATTGTCGCAATTATCATTTAAAAAGTGCTTTATCCAAACATTTTAAAGTCAAAATACATTTCTGTTGGTCACTTTTTATCTGAATAAAAACATTTCAGCCCGCCTTCTTCGCCGGCGCGGCCCCGTCTCCGGTAGAGGACAGCTTCTTCAACCCGGAGCCTCAGCCTCGCCAGCAGCAGTACAGACCGAAGCAGGAGTTCAGGCCGGCGCCGCAGCCCCAGCAGTTCGCCTCCAAGCCGCAGATCGAGTACCAAGACTACAGCCAGGGCCCCGCGCAGCCCCAGTTCCCCCCGGCCAACCAGTACCAGCAGCAGAGAAGTCAACCCTACTCCATGCTGGACCAGCTGCTCAAGGAGTACTCCCTGCCCAAGGGCAACTCCGCACCCCTCCATGACATCACATTTGGATCCTTTTAGTCGGAATAATTAACATTTTTTTTTTGTAAATATGTAGTGTATTTTTAATTAAATTCAAATTTTATATTTATTGTGACTTCTATTTATTGAAACCACACCATGAGAATAAATAAGTAAACACTTAAAAATGATATGCGCTTTCTCTGGAAATCGACATTTAGGTGACGCAGACAGACATAAAAAAGTAATAAACTACATTCGTTTCTGGTTTTGAAGAAGAGTTATTTTCACGCATTTCTTAAAGAGTCCCATGTCATAGGGCTCCGGGATAGCTCGGATGGAACTTCCAGATTATTCTCGTGCACGGTAAGAATAAACGGGTAATATTTAAGATCTGTTATCTGTTGCCAAGAAATAAAATTCTTATTAAAGAATGCTAGCCTTCCCTGCAAATAGTGATTGTTATTATTACATATTTAGCAGAGAAAAACGAGCATGACAATTTTCAGACCTCGTCACAGCATCAGCTTAAAGACTACCATACACCTGCGATGATTAGTCTATTTATAAAACAGTTCAATACCTACCGTTTATACTCGTATCTCCCTTTGCCAACCATTGTTTTATTGTTTTTGTTTGAAAGCTATTGCCAAGTTGCAGTTAAAAAAAATTAAAAACTTTCTTTTATCTTCTTTACATGGTATAAAACAACGTCCTTTCGCTTCCTGTTCCTGTGTATGCGTAGATCTCTAAAACTACGCAACGGATTTTGATGCGATTTTTTTAAATGGATATAATGATTCAAGAGGAAGGTTTACATGACCAATTTTTGTCCGCGGCTGCGCACGCATTGCGTTCATGAATTTTGATCTACTTACTCCCTAATGCTAAATTAGCAGGCCAAGGTCGCATCAGCCATAGCAAACCCATACGGTATTGTGGTCCCAGAGGCATTGAGTAATACGTTCCCCAACAGCGCTATTGTTGTGAATGTTGTTTTTTAAAGACGCGGGAGGCCGTGGGAGGGTTTCCCATGAGCCGCGCTAACAATGCAAGCCTCTTACCGCTCAACATATGTGCTTTATTTTCCCACAGAATTATGTAAACCGAACGTAATTATTTTACATTTCATTGCAACTTTAGTATGTTTGCGTTTCATATACGTGTAGAGTTGGCGGCCTTCGGCTTATGAGAGTACAATGAAATGGGCGTACGATAGAGTTCGTCGACATTTAATGATATTTTCCTTAACAATCATATGATTTCCTTCACACGAACTCTTGGTATATTTCAGCTGACTCTTGGAAAATCGGGGTAAATGATGTGTATTCCCTATTTTTGGTAGATTTTCTTGAGATTTCACCACACTTGATAACGAGGTGTGTCCTATGTACGTTAAGTGACAATTCAGCTGAAAATATTCTACCCTTTAAGCCGTATCCTCACCTGTGAAATAGCTGAGAAATTATTGTTATAGATTATAAAAGCAGACAAGGATGATGAAAGTTTAAAAGGAATCAAGAACACATTATGGACTTCAGGATTATAACCATTCAAACTTCATAACAAGCTTGTTTTTAACAATAACTAAAGAGAGAAAATTTAAAAATGGAACCTAAGACCGAAACGCAATGTTTTTTATATTCATTGGCTCATAGTTCAACCCTACGCTAGAATGAATGCATTTTTACAAGCGTACAAGTTTTACTAATTAGCACACTAAACAGGATTTCGACCTTCCGTACTTAGACCTGTCTGTCGATATGTTTTTTAAGAGCCATGTTTTTTTAACAGCTATATTTTTTATGCCTTCTAAGTATCCTTATCGCGAGACTCACAGCCGTGAAGGCTTTGTATTGTCGTCTCTATGCAAGACATATAACCTTGGTTTAAAACAGATAGTGTTTTAAATAGATCGCACTACTGAGGCAATAAAAGATACTCGAATCTTCTATTTATACGCCGAGGATATAAGAAATGCGGTGAAATTAGATTTTTATATTCGATTTCTTAAAGTTTAATCAGGTCTTCCTTTTTTCTTTCATTCTTTTTAATATTCTCTTAAAAACTCAATATAGTTAAATGACATTTATAGATATGTAACAAAATCCAGACGATTTCATATTCTCGGGATGGTATTAACGTATTATAATAGTATCGAGATAATTTTTTAAATTTGTAAAGATTAATACTGTAATTCAATAAAAAAAACTTTATTACTACAGCTTTCGTGGTAGAAAATATTTACATCATTATCTATAATTATTAATGGTAAGGTAAATCGAGTAGTCTAATTTAAATATCACCACACGCAACTAAAATGGTACTTTTACATATCAATGCCTCTGATTCGATGTATCGTTGGTAGATCCTTCTTCACCTACAATTTGGACATTCCTCACCTGCTTCCGTGGCGGCGCGGCCGTCGTCAGCTCCGTCGCCGGTGCGGGCGTCGGCATGTAATCTGGACTAATGGCCAGCATTAGCATTTTCAAGAGCAACGCCTCCCTTACTTCTACTGGTAGGTATTCTGGCATGTCATCTATATGGTTGGACGAAGCACTAGTACTGTCATAAGGGCGAGAATACCGTCGACGTGGTACATACCGCTGGCTGTCGTACTGCTGGCTATCGTAGCTCGGGACCTGGTTCTGATAGACCTCTTGTCTGTACTGCTGATCGTACCTATAATCGTATCGATCGTCCTCTTGATAGTTCTGTTGCTGTCCATTGTAGTTGTAATCCTGTCTGTACGTTGGTTGAGATTGATATGGGATCATCTGGTCCATCAGCGACTGTAGTTTCGCTTGCCTCAAGATGAGGATGTGGAGCAAGCGCTTAAGGTCTCTTGTGCTGACGGGAGCTGATATGCGAGGAACGTCATCGACAGGCTCATAGCGTTGGAAGACAGGCGCTGGTGCTCTATATGGATTGACGAATCTCGCCTGGTAGTTCTGTATTGGAACACCTCTTTCGTCTACAGCTATTGGTATTATCCTTGTAACTGGTCGTATGTCGTAAGGGACGGAAGTAGCTTCAGGCTGTGTCGGTTTTAGCTGATTGTGGCTGCTCTCTTTTAGAAACTGCTGGTCCAGTACTTTGTTCTGATATTCGTATTGGAGAAAGGGCCGCTGATTACCGATGGGGATAGCCGCTCCTGGATTGTCTCTCAAGTACTCGTCTGTGCGGAATTGGACCGCTGCTGTCGGTCGGTGATATATGGGCTGTTGATGGTACAATCTCTCGCCCGGTTCTCTCTGAACAGGAATGTGCACTACGGGAATAGCAGTGGACGTGAGGACGCTCTCGCGATCGAAAACTCGTCCCGTGCTAGCTTCTATAGTTGTTTCATCAGCGTCCTGCGGGATTTCTTGGTATTGACGATGAATTTGCTGCCGTGCTGCTACTAAAGAATGTATTGGCACCAGTCTAGCGCGTGGAGTTGTTGTAGTAAATAGTGGACGCACCGTACCAAGAGAGAGGTGACTTCCATAGACATCAGTAGAATCATCACCCATAGACTGCTGCAAACTGATCATGTGTGGATTTGGACTTGTCCCACTTAACTCGCGCCGGATCGCATTTTTGTTTTCGGGAGAAACTTCCTTCACATCTTCGTACACTGGCTTAACTGTTTGTGGTAGCTTGGTTGTAGTTTGTTTCGGTATTAAGTCTTCTTTTCCCAACGCTGGCACTGGTTTCGAAAGTTGAGTCCGCGTTTTGACAATATCCTCCTTGTTTTTATAAAGGTTTACATTGCTTGTGGTTTCCTCACTTTTCTGTTCAGTTGTTGTTTCCGAGTTCAACGGAGTGCGACTCGAACTGGCTCTTCTTCTTGGAATTGGCTGAATCACAGTTCCTCTTGTTGTTGCACTGGCTCTGGTCGGATATACCACAGTTGCTAAAGGTCTTCTGGTAGTCGATGATACAGTCTTATTCACTCTCACTACCATCATCGGTGTGCTGGGAGTGGTACTAGTTGTAACTGGAACGGGAGTGCTGTCGCCCGACGATGTGTATGTCACGCGTTTTATTTCACCATCTTGATCAATGTAGCCAAATGTACCTTTAACGTTGCCTTGAACGTCCCGGCTCTCTATCTTGAAAGTGCCATCGTCTGCTTCATAGCCGATCGTGTAGGATCCATCTTCGTTGAGGCGGCGTATCTGTTTCACGATTTCGACCTTCGCGGGGTCCGCTGTTTCGCTGGCTTTCAGGATTTCCTTGGTGCCATTTTTGGAGGATTCGATGTCTGGCGCTTGGGTCGAGTTCGTAGCGTCAGTTACTGAGAAACACGCGTAAAGTGCGGACAGCACGAGCAGGTTCATCTCGCTAGGGCAGCCGCAGAGGCATGACGGCGATACGTCGGGCACGCGCTCTCGGCTCCCCTATATAAAATATTTCCCCACTCGCGTCCTCGCCGTGCGAACGCCTTACGCAAACACCGCTATTGTTGTCACTTTATTATCTGAAACGGAAAATCTTTTTTCTGCACACACTCGTGCTGTAATCTTAATTGTTTGATTGTCCGTACGAAAAGTGCGTGCGCATACGGACAGTATAGTTTATGATCGGTTATTTGTTATTGGTATTAAAGCAATATAAATATTTCGTGAAATATGTGAGAATATAATTTTTATTGGTCCATTGTTGCGAATTGTCTGGCCATTGTTCGCACGACTCGTCTACGCGTCAATGTCATGATAATTAATGAATTTTGGGTCGACATCAAAACGAAATACTTTGTTCTTGATAGGAATCCTTTCTATTCAACCCTGGCTATAGATCCAGTCTATGTTAAAAACATATTTACAGTCACGGTAAATGCATCCGCTACCATCGTTACAAAATTTTTTCCTCTTCATCACTTTTCGCATTCTATTACCTACGCGTTCTATTACGCGGTTAATAATTTCCTCAATGTCATCATAAAAGCTCATCTTTTAGAAGAACTGGCCTTTCTGAAAGACGTTTTCTATTTAATTTGTTAAACATTTTGTACATCCGAATAGGATTCAGTGAAATAAATCCAGTAGTAACCCAAACTGTTGTTTTGTTTTCGCATTTTTTTGGTCCACTGCTGGACCGGGTCTCTCTCATAGTGAGAGGGATTTAGGCCATAGTCCACCACGCTGGCCAAATGTGGATTGGTAGACTTCGCACACCTCAGACAATACTATATAAACTTATAACATCCCTAAGGGGTGCAGGTTTCCTCACGTTTTTTTCCTTCACCGTTTTAGCGAGTGATATTAAAATTTTACTTATAAAACGCACAGGGTAAATCAGAGGTGAGTACCAGGACGCCCCGGATGGAGAGGCTGAATTTTAAACCACTAGGCTAACACTGCAAGCACTGTTAAGCACTTGTACAAAATTAAAATGTAATTCATTGCTTCTAATCTAAGACTACATATCTCCCAAAACCACTCTTCGCTGTGATTAATGATTAGCAACACAGACTAAAGCGTGAGAAAGAGAACTGTGGGTGTCATAATTATGTGCGAAGAGTATTCAAAGCACTTACAAAAACTGTAAACACTCATAAAACATGAATAGTGCAATAACTAAGCATTGCATATCGTACTTCATACTCGTATATCTGTAGGACGTTACTCGACGTACTGAGATGGAATGTTCTAGAATCTACAGAAGAAGAATTAGGGCAGGCAGGATGATTATTAATAGTCTTTAATATCGCTGTTCGTCAGATTTTTACGTCGTTACATAGTATAAAACAAAGTCGCTTTCGCTTCCTGTCCCTACTCGTATGTATGCGTAGATTTTTAAATGCGTAGATTTTGATGCGGTTTTTGTAATGGATAGTGATTCAAGAGGAAGGGCTGTACGTATAACTAGCTTTTGCTCGTGACTTGACACGCGTTGCAATTCAGAATTTCTAAATGGCAATAAGTCAAATTGTATTATATGAATTTAGATATTCCAAAGTTAACAGGAAAAAAGGAAAGGGGAATTATTTTACTTCGAATTTAAAGCGCGGGAAGCCGCGAGCAAAAGCTAGTATATTATACATAGGAATTTAAAACAGGAACTAGGTACCCTATTACCGTCGGTGTGCTCGTCATTATGTCTTCATGTGATTTCTTACAAAGCTCAAAACTATTTTGCACACGCCATCTATTTCGTAAACAAAAATTTCTACAATCATAGATCGAGTCGACGTAAGATTTTCTAAGCATTTCTAACATTAGTTAGCATTGTAACAGCTAGATGGCGTTGTTATCTATACTGATTTAAAGCATTAAATTAGCTAACAATATACATTTCTGGCATATTTTTCGAGGGCTGCGGCTTCAACTCCCAGTCAGGAACAATATTAATGTGGTGAGCAGAATAAATATGCTACCTAGCAGTAAAATTATCTATGTAAATATATTTATTTGAACATTAAAACATGTAATGTACTATTTGTCCGATTATCATAGCAAAGGATTCAGTAATTTAGTATCAGACAGGTGTCTTTAATATTACCCAAAGATTTAACTATTATATTGCATATAAAATTAATTTAGCTACACCATTGTAAAATCTAGGTTTTTAGTAATATTATTTAATTGCACTTTCTTTCTTTAATTCCGTGCATCATAAATTCGGCTTCAGTGATTGCCTACATAAATATATTGGGTAAAAACTAATTTATTACTATGCGGGTGTTTTGAATACCCGCATTAAGATAGCACAATTATTGTGGTAGAAAGTTTGACTTTAAAATTAAAACAGTGTGTGCTATTTGTAACTTTTGATTAGCAATTAATAAAAGGTGGTTGAAGTTTCTAACATAATGTATTACATTTGTTGAATAAAACAAGTAATGTAATATACAAAATATAATTTATTATAAAACAAATATTACAAAATTACAGAACGAATCGGGTGCACGGACTGTCGCGCACAAAACTGTTTGCTAAACATTTTACACTTACGACTATACTAGATTAACTTTAAGGTACTGATTAGACACAGCGTATGTACACTCGCGCCCAGCATTACTGTCCGGAACTAGATATACCGCACGACTGTACACTGTACGATCCGTCGACCGAGAGACTACGATATATGGCCGGATGGACGCTGGCATAACGGACTAGTGAACGCTCGACTTTCAAAATCAAAACAATACATACATAGGCTCACTAAGAGTGCTTAAAGACGCTATATTATATTCAACGATAACGCTAAAAGCCTTAAATCATCTACAAGATTACTAACTTAAGTTACGCGGTGTTGAAATGAGACGAATAAAGTGTGAAAGAGAGATAGAGGATTTTGAAAACGTGTGAGGCGTCACTCGTGTCAGTTATACCAGCCGTAACGGTCGACAGCGCCACCTAGTTCAGATAATTCACTATTCACACTAGAACTGGATGTCGTGACTTCTCAGGAAGGCATCGATCTGTCCTGACGATGTCGATTCACCGCGCGGCGCCACGAAGTAGTACTGAGGAGACTGCGCCCTCTGCGGGACCTGATTCTGCGCGGCGATCGCTAGCCTCTGAGCCTGGGCTCTCGCTGCAGCCCTATCCCTCTGCAACTGACTTTGCTGCAGCTGTTGCTGCTGAGCGAACAGCTGCTGCGAGTTCTGGAACTGGTTCTCGGCCTGCTGTCTCTGGTAAACTTCCTGGGGATTCTGCTGAATTTGCTGCCTATACAATGGGCTCGGAGCGGCGGCGGGTATCTGGGGGGATGGAATGAAAGGTCGTTGCTGTTGTTGTTGTTGTTGTTGAGACACGTAAGGTTGCAGACGTTGGTTCAAGTTCAGCTCTCCTTTAGTCTGCGGAAGGGTCTGGAACAGCTGAGTATTGTACTGTCCGCTTGACGGATCGTACACTAATTCAGTGGAGTATAGAGGATTGCCGCTCGGTGAAGCACCACCTACAGCAACAGTCGTTTTTGAGGGAGTGCTTAACGAGCCAGGAGTTGTCGATTGCACCTGGTTTTCCCGGTGGAATTTCGCAAATTCGGCAGCAAAATCGATCTGTCCAGGCCGTGCAGACGTAAGGATAGCAGCTGGAGTCGGGGCTGGTGAGTAGTTCGGTTCTGGGCTGTACTGAATTTGCGGTTTTGGAGTGACTTGAACAAGCTGCGGCCTGAACGTTGTCGCTGGGGGCAGTGCGCGGGCGGTGGTGATAGGTACTGGGCGAGGGGTGATAGCGATCTGTTGGGCTTGGTACGGCGGTCGTCTGATGGCTGGCTGCGGCCGCTGCACTACACGCTGTCTGATATGTTGCAAAGGTTCTTCTTCAACTTCGTCTTCATCTGCGTCCCTGAAGTCGTTCTGGAAGTATGTGGTCGGTGGGCGGGCAGTGGTAGGCCTCAAGACAGGCCGCGAAGGATAGTTGGGCTCTGCGTCGTCCCTTTCAGCGGATTCCTGAGCCGGAGATTCAGGTTCATCGTCGTCATTTTGCTTGTTGGGATCGCAAGGATTGCCAGAAACGTAGGTGAACTCCCTCTTGTTGCCATCGGGGTCAACGTATCCGTATTTACCGCGGACAACACAGTCAGTTCCTCTCGTTTCTTCCTTGAAGGAGCCATCAGCCGCCTCGTAGCCAAACGTGAAGCTACCGTCATCGTTAACCTGTAAATATGCGAACGAAATTATATAAAAAAGAAACAATTATTAAAGCTACATTCCCTAGTAAACCCATTAACTACAAAATGCATGTAACAAATTCGTGTTGCGAGGTAAGAATCGGACCCAGACGCCCTTAAAGGAAGACTGAAGTTCACACTACTAAGTTATTGCTGATCTCAAGTTTGCATCACCTTATTATAGTTCCGGATGGTCTGTACAGGCGGTTGCTTGGGTGCCTCTTGGAGTGGCTGCTGCTTCAGGCGAGCTGGCTGCCTGTGCACCGCTCTGGGCTCGTAGTCCTGGTCCAGGCGATCTTGCGCCTGGTAGAGTGCATTGTATGCGTCCTGTGATACCAGTACCACCTGGAATAGATTGAAATATTTGTAAATAAACAAACCTACGAGAATTCATTATTAAAGAAAAAGAACCTGTGTGTGGGTGTGATTTTTTTCTAAGAGTACCGTAGAAACAATCTTAGTTCTCAAGAGCAGTAGCTGTGATTCCCTAAAAGCACAAATACCAAGGAAATACTAACTGCCCTCGTACTAACATTATACCAACTGGACTAATGTTACTAACAGCTCTATTTCTGCAATACCATTACCAATGAATATTAACCAAATAATTTTCTTATCCATTATCTGAGTTAACTCCTATTAAGTCCCATTAAGTGCCATTCCTACACTCTTAATGTTGGTAGCAGAGGCACACGGGAGGCTACTGAAGGCGGTTTGTTGGCTGGTCCATTCACATAAAATCCTCACCTGTTCTCCAGCGCCTCTATCCTGCGCTTGTGGTTCGTAGTCGTACACATCCTCGACCGGCTGCGACAGACGAGGTCGGGGGCGCGCGGCAAGTGTGCTCGCTGCCAGCACGCACAGAATCTGTAAAGAAGATTGTAAAATGTTAGATGTTCCTTAACTATGACATATCTAAAAATATAACGTGATCGTAACTGTAGACTTTAGAGTCTAGAGTCTAGAACAGTCGTTCGCAAAATAGGCGATAACGCCCTCTGTTGGACAATACAGGCTTTCATGGGGGCGGTGAAAAATATATTTAGAGAAAATTGGTGGGAAATAACGCAATTTGACGGGGAGAGGGACAAAACATTTTTTGAAATAAAGTAATTTTCACTATAAAATAATTGCTTCCTAAAGTGAGTCAGACTAAGAATGTAGCTTTAGTTGTAAGAGATACGGACTATACGAAGCATTGCAACATTCAATCGAGCTTAACCAAATGTATTCTTAATAATGATTTTAAATAAATGACTCACGAGCCACTAAACATTAATCTATCATAGCAAGTGTCTCGTTTCTTTGTGTAAGCTACTCGTATCGAGTCAGTTTCGCACTTGTGTGCATACGTGTACCTTGAGAGCGATTGTGGCGATAAATAATGACTGCTGATTGACCGAGCACGGCCACTCTTGAACTTTATTTGACCTTCACACAAAAACACACGGGCCCGGCTCCCGACACGGACGGAAACATTATGTTTCACATACACATATCTCATAGCCAACGTGAGATATAAAATGCCTTGCACTGAAATAACATGTGTATATTGTGTTTTAGTATATTATTAAAAGCTTTTATATCTTCCAATCTCTATACCTACGTATTATATGTGCCCGTGTTATGCCTTGTAACTAAATTTTAAATTATGACAGTTACCCATAACTGATTGAGATGAAAATTTGCATTATTTGCTTATGATGACAACGCGTGATTGCCTTAGTGACGCATTCTAAATCCAATATGGCGTCCCAAGAGGCCGGTCCTATTACTTTATGCAACCCCATGATACGGGTATCAAATGGAAAGTTTAGCTCATAAAAATATGAGAAATAAAATGACGTCACTCAAAATCCAATATGGCGGAACTAAAAGCGTGTTGGAAAAATGTCGTTAACTATTTAAAATCAACAAATAACAACAAACAAAAACCTAGAGCTTATTTAGTATCCGCAAATATCAACGAACAAATCGTGGCTTGTTACAATATTAGTTAATAGTTTAGACATAAGTACGTCATTGCTAATGGGGTCACCTACCCATCATTATGACGTGACATAACGTAGACAAGAAGCTATTTACGTGCATTGCTGCCGTGACATTGGCGATATTCGGTCATTTTGGTGTCATCACACCTCATGCTTAAGGTCAGGGCTATTGGCCCATACATTAACCTTTTAACCGTATATTTAACAGGTTTTCTGTAACGCTTTTAATACTGATAAATGTTAGAGGGTAGATATACTTTAAACTGTATTCATTGTGCTTTAAGCTTAGATGCGAATTTGTAAAACTTTACCATAACCCAATATCTACGTTAAGTTAGTATTTTATATAAAATACCAAAATCATTTGGGTAAATACAGCTGCATTAATAAATTTGTGTAGAAATATAATTGACGAAGACTTTGCAACAATGGACGTAGCGATAATATTATAATCGCTCGATACAAAAGCAATAATCACTGTTGTAACATTGAAGTTTCATTGTTAACATGTCTGCAAGTGAATTATGTTTTGACAATTTCATGGTCACTTGGCCATACACAGCGTAAATTTTTATGGCAAGCTGATGGCAATGGCGTTGCTAACCTTTGTTTTGGAAGGGCAGGGAAGGGGGTACAAAGATTAATTACTTTCTTCTCACACTACACGCAGAAAAAGACGAAATTGTACACAGAAAATAACTAACAAAAAATAATTTTGTTCTCTTATACGCCAATGGTTGATGTCAGCTGTTAAGATGTCCCCGCCACGGGTGGACGGTGTAACGGAAATGTCGCATAAACAGCTAGTTGCCGACCGGATGTCATTAACGCGTGCTAAGAAACGTAATAACATCGCAATATTCACGTTGCACTTTCTCATCCACGAACTATTCAAAATGTAATGAACAGAATTGTACTTTTTATAGCGAAATTATAAAGGAAAAGATCGTTACAAATATAATTAATAAACGCGAGACATTTTGACACTCTAATACATATAAATAGGGATCATTACGACAGCGAAGCGCGCGAGTGGAGCAATTAGCGAGTCAAACGAATTACTTTTAATTATTACTTTGCGAGTTGACGCCTGAAACTTTAACGCATTATGACCCTTATTGTTTGAACAGTAAGGCGTTGACTGACAAGTTTCGCCGAATGAATTATTGTTACAGTTACAAAAGTTGCCCACATACCGCCCTACTTGGGTTGTGACGTCACGAGTAGGTTGCCCATTTTGGAGGGAAAAGTATTGCCGTCTCGCTCGTATAGCATAAGAGCGGCGGCACATGTGTAATAAACGCTTGATGTGCAATTAAATTATATCACCTAACTTAATTACCTCATCAAATTGTGTACATATCGTGCTAAATGATTACGTAAGTATCATTATTAGATGGACACAGCAGTGATAGCCTAGTAGTTCGAAACACAGCCTCTCACTCCGGGGGATCTGGGTTCGATCCTGGAACACACGTGCGACTTGTTACGTGCATTTTATAACTAAAATTTAAATATCACTTGCTATAACGGTGAAGGAAAACGTCGCGAGGAAACCGGCACACCTCAGAGATGTTATAAAGTATATAACATTTTCTGAGATGTGCGTAGTCTAACAATCCGCAGTTGGCCAGCGTGGTGGACTATGGCCTAAATCCGTCGCACTATGAAAGGATACCCGGTCCAGAATTAGACCAGTAAAAGGGTTAAAAAAAGATGGACACTAAAATGCAGTTGGCGTTAATGGAATTGAAGATTTATGTAGTTTAGTATTTCACCGCGGAACGTATGTAATTAGTGCGGTATTTGTAAATAATAAGAAAGGGCTCTACACGCAATACGTAGTTTACCGGATCGAAGTTGCATTCAGTAGCCAGACACACGACGTCTAAATATGATACTTAATGTTATAATACGTAGCGATGTTACGAAGCCGGACTTGTCCTAATTTTCCTCGCAATATACACACATTAGTCACAACAGCCCGGTGAAAGCGCAGTGGGAACAACAATTTGTTTCATTATACATGACGCATTTTTTAGACAATCCGCGCTTACGATTACTGTGAAAGCGCCTTTATATTACGGCGGCCGTTTGTGAGTTTGACATTAAGAGCGCATAATAATAATTATTAAGTTTCATTTTATATTCAGTTTGGTTGCGATGTGAAAATTCACCTTGATACCTCATTTGTTGATTTTAATTAATAATGTTCACATCGGCTATTGTACTGCTAATGAATAAAACATTCCTGACAAAACAAAAAATAATTACATTGAATAAAAATCTTGAACTGTTATACAATATTCATATAAAAATCTCAGGCGCTTTCATAAAACTGTAATATCTATACATATAAATAAAATGGAAGTGGCTGTCTATGATTCCCAAATAACTGCGATTTCTCAAGTGTTTTTAGTTATTTACACGACAAAAACTTTTTTTGAAATCCTTCTCTGTCAGTCTTCCTACTTTTCCGGGTTAATCTCGGAAACGGCTGAACCGATTTTATTGGTACTTTTACTGGAAGATAGAGAAGCGGAAACGGTAACATATAGGCTACTTTTTATTCCAAATTCGCAAAACACTGTTAGTATTGCAATAAAATCGCAAATAAAAGTATCTTAACGAAAACCTTTGAAAATACTGAAATAATTTTACCAATAACCAAATTTTCGAACTACATAAACAATGCGTGAATTTGAATAATATCAACCCTATGTATGCATAGAAAGTAGGCAAAGTTGATACATTAATCTTGTAATTCACCCACCATTTGACTCCGGCTATTGCGAACTCAATAAACATTTTAACAAGGCCCTATGACAGATCGCTTCTGTGAGAACAGGAACGCGATATATCGCTTCCTCGCTCGTGTCTGACAGTTCAGTTTGATTATCAAAGCACTGGCTAATAAAGACATATTTTCACAAGTATTTATTTATTGTGGTATCGTTAGTTTAACGCGTATTTTGCATTTAGAAAACATATTGAAATACTCGCATATATATAAATAACTTTTTTGACAGACTTCTGAAAGGAGGAGGTATTCAATTCATTTGTATTTTTTTAAATAATTGTCCTTGTGTCTGTCTGTTAGTGTTCCGTACACATTTCAGTAGGGAAACATTTGGCGACGAAAAACCTAATTGAAGTTGTTTTTATGTACATTGTAAATAATTGCAATGGTTAAATATTTAATGACATAACAAGCTACAGTAGGTATTTGACATTGAACGGATAATAGCTGCCACCTTCACACATGCTAACCTTTACGGGTGGGTATATAAACCTTTTATATATGCCCCGTGGTTTTATTTACCACTTAATTCATATTACTAATTTCATCCAACGTAAAGTAATTTATATAAGTTTTTGTATCGTATTTTTGTTTCCTTTTGCTTTTTTTTTTAGGATCAGTTTAATTACTTATTTTTATCAACCTTAATGTAAATGGATGGAATCAATGTTTCCTTTGTTTCTTTTTTCCTTTCTTTCTTCTCCAACACCCCGCATCGTCCGCCCGCGCTCTTCCCGGTTTTTGACTGCTCTTTTTCCAACTAACCTTCGGGAGAAATGGACTGTCCGATTCATCAAACCATTGCAACTTTCCACAGCACTATAAGATAAGATAGCGCATTCAATAACAAATTGTAACATACCGAACATTGTGCACGCATTGCATGAACGGTATCGAACCGTTACCCAATCGGCGAAAGTGATTCGCGCTACCAATACTAAGCAGCCAGCGCGACCGAGCTATAGATATTTGTATCACATTCCTATTAGAAAAATCGAGGAGTCGTCCAGAAAACACAATTAGGTGTACGTAAGAATCGTCTGATTTATATCTTCTTTACACAGTATAAAACAAAGTCGCTTTCGCTTCTAGTATGCATGCGCTTCCCTCTGTATGCGTAGATCTTTAAAACTACGCAACGGATTTCGATGCGATTTTTTATTAATAGATAGAGTGATTCAAAAGGAAGGTTTACATGTATAACTAGCTTTCGTCCGCGGCTTCGCGCGCTTTCAATTCAGAATTTTTAATGGCAATAAGTAAAAATGTAGGAAATTTTCACGGTATAGGGAAAAGGGAATTGTTTTACTCCGAACTAAAGGCGCGCGAAGCCGCGGGCAAAAGCTAGTATAATACAAATTACAAATATCGATTCGTGTCGCAGTGTTCCATTTCTACTTTTTACGCGCATTTACACAGCAGCGATAGCCTAGTCGTTACAAATTCAGCCGCAGAACAGGACACAACAAACGGTTGTCCTGGGCGGGAATCGAACCCACGGCGTCTGGTTTAACAGTCGGGGTGCCTAACCACTCGACCACTAGGCTCGTCAACATTAGTATCGATATGTGCGTACGTAATTAATGATTCAAGATCAATGATCAAATGGGCCATTTACTTCACATTTAATGTATACCAACACGCGCTTGCACTGCGCTAGTCGCGGCTCTAGCTCTTACGTCACACATTCCAGCACATAATTACACTGTCGCTCCACTTTCGTCAGTATTAAATACAGTTTATTTAATAAGAGACGCCGCACCGATCGTTATTTATGCTCGCTTTAATTAATTCTGATAACGTAATGGTGCCAGGTGACACTCGTGTAGTCTTAGCAATAGATATTATGTATGGATAACTACATAACCATCACGCAGGGCCCTAACGCGGTAGGCAGGGCGCACCGAGTGCCAAATATCTCTGTCCTTGCAAACCTGGCGTGCTTCATCCACCTCCATCACTCGCTTCCTGCATGAATGTCTGAAAAATTAACACGATAAAAAAGTCAAAAACTCTGAGCCAGTCATCTCGTGACTCTCCAGTCTCGTCATATAAAAACTCAGACCCAGCACTGAGTATAGAAGATACATTATAAAGTTAAAGAAAGAATTTGTCATTCTTCTGCTAAATGGGCGGCTCTAAAGGCGAAAAGGGAGAAAGCGATTGTTAAGAATCTGACAAATTTCTAAACAGCGCCACCATAATAACGCTAGTCCAAATATGAATAAATTCGTTATTAATAGCTGTACACTAGTCAACAGTGAGGTGTCACGATATATGCATGCACTTGTTCAGAATATGTTCAGACTGTCGCACATTACATCATATAATGTGACCTAAGTACAAGTTTACAGTCACGAAAGGTCGTAAGCGCCCCGGGCACTCAAACTGGACCGGTCACGGCTTTGTCCCAAACCTGCTTTAAAACTAGTTCACTTGCGATGCAAGTATGTTCGACATGTCATAATATGCTTGTTATATAATGTTTGTCCCTGTTTACGTCTATGGGGATTAGATATTTGCATAGGTGATACTTTTTTAAATGCTGAAACAAACATTTTGGAACATTATTAAAATGAAAATTAAATTCAGAGTTCATGTAGTTTTGACAAAATACTGTTATTTTTTTGTAATTATCATCAACAATAACGTATAAAGAAACTTTCAAATTAACTAAGTACCTACTTATATTTGTGTTATAAATAATTAGGTTGAAGATTAATATAAGATAATTAATTACTATCTTAGTGTATAGTCATTTCACCTGCTTTATCTTAGAATAGGTAGTCATTTAATACATTTATAAACCAAGTCAAAAGTTACATTGAAACATTAATTCGTTACTTACGAAAATAGAATTTATAATCCTTATGTAATTTCCTCTACTCTACTTATTACACTAGTTAAAATGAAATTTAATTGCATGAATATTAAATGTTGACAGTCGGACTCTGGTTTTAAACACGCAATTATTAATGGCCAGTACAGTAGCCGGCGGCCTCATTCTAACCGCAATATTGGCAGTACTGTTTGGAAAGGTACACCAAACTCTAGGCAGAGACTAGAACAGAATAGAAAAAAGTACCATAGACTATTTCTTAGACCATACCATAGACCGTTTAAAGGATCAAGTGCTGAACCTATTTCGATAAGTTTTGGATCGGAGATAGCTCTAGGTAGCAAAAAGGGCACGAACTGACGCTTTTAAATCAATAATTTTAAACAAAACTCAACAAGTGCTTTTTAAAGTATTTCATTAAAAGTAAAAAGCGTAGTTACATTAACAGAATTTATTATCATTAATAGAGTTTATGAAGAAAGCGATGAATGTAGAAGCCATATTTGTGTCTACATATAAAGAAAATTAGCATGACAGCAATATTCTGAAACAAATAGCATGTAAATACTCTAGTTGGTGCGAATTAAATAAATGAAAGCTAGTAAGAAACATA